>ML792346.1:100301-113538 GCA_009831015.1 Picea engelmannii
CCTTAAACCTAGAAATCCCTTCATACTACTGGACCACCTCAATTGGAATCCTCCATACATTGGCAGTTATCTGTTGTATGCCTTCTAGAACCATGGAAAACACTGTGCTATTGGCTTATTGATTCTTAATATCCTTGTGTTTCCATAGGGTTTCGTACCTTGTTGCATAGCACCTCCCCTTCCTTTCTAGAAAATTAGAGAAATTTGGTTCCTCCCAAGCTACCAAAGTGATGAGGATGAGGACCCAGGAATAATGGAACTCAATTCCATTGTCTTGTACATCCCTGCGATCAAAAATTGGTTTAACAGGTACGTTTCCCAGCCAAACATTACCCCTTTTACGCACTGTGTGACAACTGTTATGAGTCTTGTTGGAGCCTCTTCTTTTCGACATTTCCTCAACAATTTGCAAGCCATGAGCTTGCTAGAGATCTGCACCATAGAATCATTGATGTCTTTGAGGATGATACCCATGTTCCTCCTGTTGGTTCCAAACTGCACTTTCAATATCTCTGCAATTTCTTTCTCGCGCGCTTTGTACTCTAAGTACTCTTCAGGTTGTTCGCCAATACTGGGAACCTTGTAATTTTTTAGATTAGAGAAACATCGATGGCGAATGACCTATCCATCCACATGATACCTCCATGTATCCTGGCCAAGAGTTGTTTGACATATAGTCCTACTTTCTTATCACGTCCGAAGTCTGGTATGTTCAGAAGGTTCATGATATCATAATTGTAGAGCCCTATTATCCATTGTGTGGGATCCAAGATGGGTCTTCTGAGGAGTACGATCTCCCCTATTTCCACCAAATATGTTTCCTCTGTAAGCTTTAAAAACTTCACCGCATCGCGAACATCATTGTCAAAGTATCTCAACTTTGGCACTTTTCCGAGCATATCCTCCACGGTGACCACAACGTCTGGGATGCATGAGAGTGTGATCTCTGCGACATCTTTCACCTTTATTTCTTGCTCGATGGTTATGTGGCCCTATGTTGTTGTTTTGGTCATGTATTATTCTTATCCCTCAGTTTTTTGGATGATTCGTGATATCCTCAACCAACACCTCCTTCGTGTCATGACCCTTTTGTTGGCCCTTCACTTCCTCAAGTTTGGCAGGTGTTTTTGGGTTAGGGTTTTCACTACCATTTGGGTTTGCAGAGCTCTGACACATTTATCCTTGCATAAATGTCATGGTTTCTTCCTCTACCCTCATCTAGTTGAGCGATTCTTTCACCGAGGTTGTGACATATTCCAATTCGATCATGTTCTTGGGATCTGGCAATCGTTCTTGGAGGGGAAGTGAAATTGGGCAGAGTTTCACTATTCTTATGCTTGGATGTGAAATGAGACCCAAAAACCTCCTTTTATATGAAAAAATGATGGTTATTCGGTTGGGTGACGAGCTATAGCAAGTGAATTGGTTGGTAAACCTCCAATAGCCCATGAATTTCACCGAATTCCTTACAACTTTTTAATTTTTGCAACTTTTGCAAGCATACGCGGGTTTTTTAGTGTGTATCAAGTGTATGTACATGGACTGTAGTGGTGCGATAGCCATATGTACATGGTCTATAATGGTGCAGGGCACGTACATGATCTAAAAAAATGGTTTTTTAAGAAGAGATTTGGCAAAATATGCAAAATATGCAAGTAAGAGGGCCAATTCCATGTATGCATGAGTAGGGAATTTTAGGGCTATAACAAATGCCCCCTAGTTTTTGAGGTCAGAAGAGAAAATTAGAGCTAAAATACATTACAACATCTTCACCAATGTACAAAATCGAGTGAGCCTGGGACCAAAGTTTGAGAGGTGCCATATGCAAAACAACAATTGTCTCTCTAAGGTAGGCATACCGATGCTTGGGATGAACTGAATCATGAATGCCAGTCAAATACATTGCATATCCATGTCGTATAACTATATACATCGTAGCCATGACGAATACACATCGGATCTACATGTCAAAATTAGTCGAAGATATACAAGTATAGTATTCGTATTCAAGAAGATAGTGATGCCTGGTGGTTGGAGATGAAGTTTTCATAGCTCGAGAAACAACTTCAAGATCTTCAAAACTCAGGTAATGGGAGTGTATAACTCACTACACCGAGGTATTCGATGAATCGTCAGAAAAATACATGAGTATCTCGATGATCAGGCAGAGAAATTTGTCGATTTCGAATCTGGACTTGACTGGAATCTTGGGATGGCCAAATCATGAAGGTGGAGAGACAAAATGCAGAAAGTTTGACTCATTTTGAGTGAAACTTCCCTTGGAAAAAATCATGAAAGAATATCAGACTCAGGTAGCATGACATTGACATAATTTTGTGATGCAGGAGGCAATGAAAACTCTCCATGTGTTTGGAAGAGTAACCAAATGGAGGAGGACACAAATCTATGTAGTGAGAAAAACTTCCTAAGTTCGTACTATATCCTAGTGCTTTTTCCTAGGGCAAATCTTTGTGCTGCTGAAAAAAGAATGGATATTTCACGTCCCCTCTTTTTGGAATATTTGATTTTTTTGTCTTTTTCAATTTTTTAAGAGCTTGAAAAAGAATAAAATAATTTTACATTACAAAGGAGGAACGAGTGTCGCAAGAAAGCATACTAGTACAAGGTGGAAGGAACATACTAATGCTCAGAGAAAGAAGACATGTGCAGGAAAAGGACACTTGTGGAAAATTCCTCCATGAGTCAAGGTATCAGGTCACAGAGGCTAGAAGTGCTACAAGGCTTGCGTATAAGGCATGCTTCAAAGGTTCAGTTGAGAGCAACACAGAGCCGACATTAGGCCAAAGACGCAAAGATTAGACTCGCAAATGCGATTAAGAAAGAGACAATGAGACCCCTTCTATGTAATTTTTACGAACCCATAGAAGGTAAGATCCATAGTTTTTTCATGTTTAGAGAGTATGAGAAAACGTAAAAGAAGACTCCAAGGAGTACCTTTCTTGGAGATAGTCTAGTCGGTTCGAAAATGGTTTAAACTTGCACTGAAAAGACGTCTATTCAAAACCATTTAAATGAGTGTGACAAAGACAATATCACTCGACAATATATTCAATTTTAAGGAGTCTGAAAAGATCTTAACTATGGACTGACAACCTTTTTCTGAGTTTAGTCTCCTTAGCCCAAAAATGTATAAGAGTAACTGAGGAGAAATCTCCCGGCAAGATGAATATCCCGAGGCGTACCTTTTTCCGCTATAATCTACAGGTTGGAAAAAGGATTAAACTCGTGCCAATAGATGTTCTTCTGGACCAATTTAATGAGTGTGAAGGAACAAGGTCACTTGATGATCTTTTCAATTTTAGGGAGTCTTAAAAGAGGTTAACTATGGACTCTGGGGGGGTTCCTTTTTTGTAAGTAATCTCCAAGGTCCGAAAAAGGTGATAAACCAAAACCAAGGAGAATGTTCCTTTTTCGAAGATTTAGTCCCTCATGCCCCAAAACAGGTTAAACTTATCCCTGGGAATACTCTTCTAGTGAACTGAAGTTCCTAGAGCATATCTTTATTCATAAAATTAGTTGTCTGTATTGAAAAAGGGGTAAATTACTGCTGGACAGATGTGCCTTCAAATTTGAGTTTGGCGAGGATGAAGGGAAACAAGATCGCTTGACAATATTTTCATTTTTAGAGAGTCTGAAAAGGGATTAAATAAGACTCTAGGGGGGTACTTTTCTCAGTTAATCCAGATGAGATTGAAAAGAATAAATACAGTCTCGTTGGATGTTTCTTTCGAATTTCAAAGCAAGCTTGAAATAGTGTTCATGAGGGAGTCTCGTGGGGTAGAGTCTACACAAACACTAGGAACATATAAAGGGGCAGTCTGAACTAACACTAAATTAGGATGGTGATTATCAGATGCCAATTAGCCAGCAATGACAAAGCTTCCATTGTGAGGGAAATACATCACTCGGAAGAACGTAGACACCACAATGTTCATAGCATATACATAATCACGCTTGAGAATCATATTGAAATCTAACAGGCCTTGCACCACTATAACATCGACAAGGACAATATTCCCACCTAATGAGATAGGAAACTAAGGAAGAATCCCCAAATATTCACTAGGACATCTGTCAAAATCCAACAGCTCATGCGAAACAGAAACGAGCTTGGGAGAACCCAAAGCTTGCCAAGATGAGGAGGATAAAATACTTGCGGAGGCTCCTTCATCTATAATACATCAGTAAATGTTATTTGAATTAACTTCAACCCTTATTTGAAAGGGTGCAGAAGAAGGAAGACGATGTTGAACAAGGTCATTCCAATAAAAGGAAACCATAATAGGACTTGGAGGGGGTGTGCTCGAAGCAAGCAGAAAGCCCCCTTGTTCTAAAAGTACCAAACTGGAAATTCTAAAAACATAGTTGGTAGACACATAAATCTCCAAGAGAAGAGTGGGATCAACTGAATATTGCATCAACGTGACCACTTTGGTAGACTCGACACTCTCCAAGATAAGTGTGGGATCCGTCGAAGATTGCATCGGTGTGACCACTTTCTCAACCACTCGCTGAATAGGATGTTAGACAACATGGTCTAAAGGTGCATCACCCCCCAAAAGGGAGTGGGATCGATCGAAGATTGCATTGACACGGCCACTTTCTCAACCACTGGATGAATAGGTTGCGAGGAAAACTTAGAAGACTCATAATCTGAATATCTTGCATATAGGGACCACAATATTCGTACCTATTGAAGCCCAGGGAATAAATGAGTAAGGTGATCTCCCTTGCAAATATTACAAGGGAACTTAGGCTTATGTCCTATATATATAGGTTTCTCAATAGAATCAATGCCCCCAACATGATTATCAGTAGATGGTTGCACATATCCAACATGACTTGTAGAGTTTGATGATTGGTCGATAACATGACTCACAGAGGATACATACCTATTAACAATATGACTAGCAGTGACTGGAATTTCCCCCCCAACATGACTTGCAGAGGCTGGGTGTTGGTCTCCAACATGACTAGCAGAGGTTGGTGATTGGTCGATAACATGACTCACAGAGGCTACAGAACTATGACAAGTATGACTGGCAATGACTGGACTTTTTCCCCAGCATGACTTGCATAGGCTGGGTGTTGGTCTTCAACATGAATTGCAAAGGTTGAGGACCTATGTCCAGCATGACTCGTAGAGGTTGGTGATTGAAATCCAATATGACTTGTAGGCACTAGGCTTGTGCCCCCAGCATGACTTGTAGAGGCTGGGTGTTGGTATTCAACATGAATGGAAGAGGTTGGGGACCCATCTCCAACATGACTCATAGAGGTTGTTGATTTCTTCTTCTTATTCTTCCTCTTTCTATTTCGTTTAGACTTCTGGTTACTAGTAGTTGGAATTTCACCAGAGAAGGCAGAAGGAGGAGGAGAAGACTTTGTTGACAAAGGAACATCAACATGATTCCCATCACATATGATGCTTAACTGGGAATCGTCAAGATCATTTGGGACATTTGGGATGGTACCCAACCAAACCGGTAGTCCCACATTCAACCCAATAATGTACAAAGTGGCCATCAAAGTGACACCAATGTTTCTGAAGAAAGGAAAAGAAAAAAATCCCCTTGTGAAGGGGTTCCTTGGTTTGTATCATCAAGAACTTTAGCCATGAAGATCTTATGCACAGGTTCTCACCTTGCGGGATTGTTCAAGTCCGTAAAAATATCACACACTAACTCTGGCGAACCAATGTTATAAAAAACAACGCCTATAAAGAGGCAGCTCCACGTTTCTAAGTGGAAGACCAAAAAGTCCTCACGAATGGTGGAGTGGGAGGTCTACCACATTAGGTAAGAGACCCAAATAAATGACTAACTAACTCACTATGGAAAACTGGGGAGCATAGAGAAAACAGAAAAAATTCCTAAAGGAAAATCAAGCAGTCGACTATCTGGTAGGAAGGACGGTTATGCCAATCGACACTAGAGAAACTAACCGGTGTAAGTGAAAATGAAACATGGAAGCACCCTCCGGGTATACTCTATGAAGAATGATCCAATGTCTTCCCTAGGTACTGTGGTATACCCCACAGTCACCTATGTAAGTCCCTAAAATATGGGAAACTAGGTTGCCATCTCCCAGTCAGTTACTAGGAGGGTATAGTCGACAGTCGTGCAGATGATAATGAGCAGGATAACAAGTCCAAATCCCTTCAATGGTATCGAAATAAAATGGTATGGAATACAACATAGGATATCGAACGGATTCGAGGTCCACGAAGCTTCATAGGAAAGTGCAGTTGGTATTATTCTCGAGAAAGACCCTCAATATACAATCCCCACTACATTCAGTCGATCTTTGGAGGGGTTATCTCCCTTCCTTTCCTCACGCAACCTCATGTTTATCCTCTGTGTTAGAGGGGGGTCCCAGCTAACTCTTATGACACTCGACTTAAAACACTCCCTAACTCAGACTCCAATGTTTGATTTAACGTGGCCTTGAAGAGTTTCCTCTCCAAACCTAATTCAAGGCCCTAAAACCCTAAACTAGTTTTTGAACCCTACAAACATAAAATTATAATTTATTTTACATTAAGCGTTCTTTTTAAGGATTGATTTAATCACAAGGTATGGTAGTGAAACTAATGGTGTTATAAAGAGACAAATAAGGAGGAGATAATTAAAACACTTGAAAGAAAAATTACTTCGAATTGAAAAGCAAAGCTTGTAACTAACTCTTTGTAAACTCAACTTTTCTAAATGATATTTCAAGATCTTATAAAGAAATCCTAAAACTTGTTTTCACTTGACTATAAAATACTTATGTTTCAAGAAATCAAGAAGAAATTGAAAATAAAGACTCTTTTCCTTTTTGCAAATAACAACTTTTAACTACTTTACCAAACTGAAATGCAAGAAAATGAATTTCTTTTTTTTTAACCGCTTTAAAGAGAAAAAACTGAAGAAAACTTTTTCTTTTTTCAAATAAAGTAAAAAAAGGATAAAAAGAAAACTAAAACAAGACTAGTAAATACCTTTGGCCCACTGCAGATCGTAGGGATTCAACCAAGAAACCAAAAATGCGGATCTAAGACTTGACAACTTGCTTAAAACCTTTTAGGGAAAACACAAGAAAACTAAGGAAACAAGTAAACTGGAAACTATACCCAATCTATGGCCACAAATAAATACTCTGGTTGATTCAAGAAAGATTTGAGACGTGTGAACTTCAATCATGAAAGAGGCAAACTCCCTCTTTTTCAAAATACTTTCATGAAACAGAGACATGGGATGTTGCAGTAGAAGAGCACGTATGTACTGGGATGACCCAAAACATGGCACGTACACCTCTATTGTCTTTTCAAAAATAAAAATATCAGGGAGTCCTACATGGTAGGGACAACTGGTATGCACCCTGGAGGTGACCAGAACCCCTTGACAGAGTCAAAAAATTGAACTGAAACTCAAAAAGAAAACACAAACCAATCAATCAATCCAAACCCCCCTAAAAAACCCTAGAGAGATCCCCAGTATGGTCGCCAATTCTGCTAGCGGGAAAATCCCCCCTTTAACTACACCATGTTTTAATATGTAGATAGAGTGAATGACCGTCTAAAATTCAATATATTTTCTACTCTACCCCAAACATACCAAAACAAATGAAAAGAAAGAAATAAGAGATAATATCGGTAACTGTACCTTTTATCCCACATCTGGTGATGATCTCCTCAATCTCTGTAGTTCCAATGACTGCACGTATCCTCCCAAGGCTGACCTACATCAAAAAATAGGAAAACAAGGACTACAAGCATGTTATTCTATTCATGAGTTAGGGTTAGATATCAAATTATACGTATAAATCAGTGAAAATACACAAAACATCATCATTTGGGACAAGGAAAAGAGATTATTTTATTCATCAAACAAAGAATGAAACTTACAATCTATGCCGGCCACCATTCTGTGAACCTAGTTCAGGCTCCTCTTTACAATGCTCCAAGTGCAACTTCAATAGGCCTCTTCTCTCAATCTTCTGATCACCTCAAGGGAAGGGAATGGATTGAATGGAAGAAGAAGGGGCTGAAGAGGGAATGTTGAGGCAATATCTCACAAAAGGTAGCAAAAGCTTGGGCAAGGAGGGGAAGTGAAATTGGCAAGAGTTTCACTGTTCTTATGATTGGATGTGAAATGAAACCCCAATAACTCCTTTTACATGACAAAAGGATGTTTATTTGGTTGGGTGACGAGCTATAGTAGGTGAATTGGTTGGGAAACCTCCAATAGCCCGTGAATTTCACCGAATTCCTTACAAATTTTTATTTTTTGCAAATTTTGCAAGCATACACAGGCTATTTAGTGTGCAAAAAGTGTATGCACACACACTGTAGTGGTAAAACAAGTGTATGTACACAGTCTGTAATGGTGCAAGGCACGTACATGCTCTAAAAAAATGGTTTTTTAAGTAGAGATCCTCAATAGTGCTTTGGAAAAATAACCAAGTAAGAGGGCCAATGCCATGTATGCATGAGTAGGGGATTTTAGGTCTATAACAATACATTATACACATGGCTTCCTTATTGCACTGAAACTATTGAGATTTAGTAGGTCAATTATCCCTATACAATTTCAGTCGACTACCATTCACCATTCCTCATATTTATGTCCCTGCCAAGTCCTTTAGCTGCACAAATCCTCCATTTGTGACATACTTCACTTCATATGGCCCTAGCCAATGCATTCTGAACTTACCAGGATGTTGTGAAAACGTTTTGTCATAGAGGAGAACTAGATCTCCCTCCTTAAATATCTTCTTCTTTATGTGTCTTTCATGCCCAGATTTGTCCCTTGCTTTTTGCACCTCTTGGTGGAATCCTTCCAGAATATTGTCTTCTTCCAGCTCCATAAGTTGACTTAACCTTTCTTATACTGTGCTTCTTTCTGTCATATTTGTAATTTCGGTCATGCGCAGACTGGGTACAAAAGTTCTAATGGAACCACTACTTCTTGTCCATACATCAGTCTGAATGGTGTTTGTCCCGTCCACTTCTTCCATGTGGTCTTGTATGCCCATAATACTGTTGTTATTTTAAAATTCCAATCATCTCTATTCACATTACAAATCTTTGTCAAGGCATTCTCCAAAATTGTTGAAATCTTCTACTATCCCATTTTCTCGAGGATGATATGGTGTAATCTTCTGATGATAGACTTCAAATTCCTCAGTCATATCCTGGATGGTACTATTAATGAAATGGGTGCCTTGGTCACTCATCATAATCCTAAGACATCCAAATCTTGTAATCACCTGCTCAAATAAAAAGTGTGTTGTTGTCTTTGTGTTGCAATCCTTGACTAGTGTTGCTTTTGCCCACCTGGTTAAGTATTTTGTCACAGTAATGATGTATCTGGCTTCTAATATTCTTGCTGGTGGATTAATAGGTCTGAACAAATATATTACCCACTTGTCAAATACCTGAAGAGTTACTTGGTGTCTTAGGGGCATCTCATCCCTCCTGTTGGGTTTTCCAACTCTCTGAAATACATCACAGTTTTGGCAATATTCTTTTGCATCTTTATGGACTGTTGGCCACAATAAACCTGTTTGCAATACCTTCTGCGTGGTATCTTTTCCTGCACAATTTCCTCCTGATGTTCCTTCATGAGCCTCTACTAGAACCATGGGTCGTTCATGTTCCAAAATAACCTTCTCAAAATTCTATCTGCACCCAAATTGTATAGATGACCTGGAATTAGTTGATAGTCTGCAGCTCTAACTACCCGATTTTTCTTTTGTACAGTACTAAAATCCTTTGGCTCAACTCCTGTACTGAATAATTCAATGATGTCAACAAATTAGTCATCATCTATATGTACTGAAAAATAACTGTGCATCAAGGAATTTATCTTCTAAGTTAGTAGGTTCTTCTCCATTGGTAATCCTTGATAAGTGATCTGGTCCTGCATTCATTTTCCCTGGTTTAACTATTACATGAAAATCAAATTATTGGAACAATAATAGCCATTTACAGATCCTCCCCCACAACATTGGATTTTTGACTATATATTTGAGGGAAGAATGATATGTGAACATTTTAAAGTGCTTTCCAAATAAGTAATGTCTGAATTTTTATAGTGCATACACCATGGATAGACCTTCTCTTTCTGTGGTGTTGTAATTCTTCTATGATTATGATAATTTCCTACTTGCAAAGGATATACGATGATCTAAGTCACCTTCTCCTAGATGCACCAGAATTTCTCCAAGTGCTATTGTTGATGCATCTGCATGCACATGAAATGTCTTTTCCCAATCTGGAAACACTAAAATAGGTGTTTTCTCCATCGTTTCGTTCAAAGTATCCAATCCCTACTGACAATCCTCGTTCCATTGAAATTTGGTGTCCCTCTTCAACAACTTTTCCATTGGCATGGTAATTTGTGTGTATCCCTTGATAAACTTCCTGTAGTACACTGTATGTCTAAGTGTGGCTCTTAACTGGAACACTGAATTCAGTGGTGGTAAGTTCACAATTACAACAATCTTATCAGGGTCAACCAATATCCCTTTTCTGCATACCACATGTCCTAATAGTATCCAAAAAGGTTTGCCAAAAATGAATTTCTTGATGTTTAATGAGATATAACATTGCCTGCATATTTCCAAAATTAGTCTTAGGAGTTATACATGATCTCTTAAAAGCCTAAAAGCAATCCATTCATCTATATATACTTCTAACATCTTATGTGTAAAATCTTTAAAAGATAGTTGGTGCATTCTTCAATCCAAAGGGAATAACTATGTATTGATAGGATCCCCATTCTGTCACAAATGTAGTCTAATGCATATCCTCTGGAGCTATTTTAATCTGTCGATAACCTGAGAATCCATCTATGAATGAATATTCTTCCTGGCCTCCCACATTCTCTAAGACCTCATCTATAAAAGGGGTAGGGAAAGGATCATGTAAGAAAGCATCATTAAATTTCCTTAGATCTACACAAATTCTTATCCCCCCTGGTTTCTTTTCCTGGAATACCATGGGACTAATCCATTTAGATTATTCTACTGGCTCTATGATTCCATATTCTAGCATTCAGTCAAATTCTGCTTTAACATTTTTCTTATACACTGGATTCAACTTGTAAGTTGTATATCTAATAGGTCTAGCATCTGGTTTTAGGGGTATCTTCATCTCACCTAGCTCACCTAGTATTCCTTTCATATCTGTAAAGGTTGTTGGAAACAAGTCATTGTATTCGTGTAGTAATTTTGTTATCCTTTCTAGTGTTTTCCATCCTAGTAGTCTCCAATGCTGGCCATTTTTCAGGTTTTATTCTATCCTAATGTTGACTTTCTTGACCTTAATTGGTGCAACAAATGCCTCTGACTCCAAATATGGACCTTCCACCTCTCTCACCTTCAATCTCTGTTATATTAATGTTGTGTGAATCATCTTCATTTGGTGATTCCTCCGTGACATGATAACATGAGAGTAAGTCTTTGACTGTATGTTTATTATTTTGTTGATATTCTATGATAATTTCCACCCCTGGTTCCTAAAAAATTATCATTCCCTGTATCATCTTCAAGGATGAATCAATATTGGGGTTCTCATGCTCAAATGAGAAAGTTATCACAAAATTGTGTTGTAGTACTATCCATTTTATAGTTCCTTTGTGCATTTCCTGGTCTATGTGCCAGTTCCCTGGTATCCATTCCAATGTAGGAATAAAGTAATGAGGCCATTCCTCTGGTGGTGTCAACCTCCATTGTGTTATGCATTTATCTATGTTCTTAGTTGGTCTTCCTTGCCCATCATATTTCAGTAATTTTGTGTTCCCCTATTCTGCACCAAATCTAATGCACAATAACCTTTTACAATGATACCAGTCTTGAATTGTTTCCTTGTGCGCACCCCACCATCTTGCAGGTGTTTCCTTCTGTGAAATATCCTGGGCTATAAACCTCTGATTTTCCAAAACTTATTCCTCATAATTTCTCAAGAATTATTCTAAGTCATTCAAACCATAAAAATTGGGAGGTTCCCTTATCTCTATACCGACCCACCTTACTATGCAGTCGATTCTTGCACACTTGCTTGTCAAGACTTCATGAAGTTTTTGTTTCCAATTTTCCATACCTATATCTAAGTCTGAAGCATATGATGTAATGCTTCTCCAGCTAAGTACCTCATCTAAAGTTGGGTTGACAGAATATTCTTCTCGCGCGGTAGTCCTATACAACTGATTTATTTCTTCCAAGTCCAAACATGTCACCTCTTCAAACGTTTCTCCTTTTGAAGGATCCAATGGTGCAATAACTCTATATTCACCTGATTCAAAAGTCATTTTATGTTTCTTCAAGTTGATCATAGCCTAGTTGTAAAATGCTCAGTCGAGTCCTAGTAATGTTGGATAAGGCGTTGTTCCATCGACTGTTTCTATAACTTCCAAATCTGCCACAATGTGCACTCCATCTAGGTCTATTGTCACACCTTTAAGTCTTCCAATTGGTAACACTCTATGTTGATTTTCCAATTTCAACTGGATAGGTGAATATCCTAATGTAGGTTCTTCCATACACTTCATGTCTTAATAGGTAAAACATTCACTTCAGATCCTAAATTAAGTATGATTTCTCCCATATATTTAAGTCCCCAACGTTGGCATTTAACCTAAATTCCCTACTTGTTCTTCTTATCGTATGGATATTATTAATTGAATTATGTTCTAACTTCCCTTCTACTTATGTGTTGCATCTTTCTAGAAAATTTTGTAAGACATGATTGCAGAAAAGTCTTTATGTTACTTAATTTCTTTGAAGGTTGTCCTTTGCTGGTGTGATCCATTGAAGCTAGAATCTCATACATTGGTGGATACTAAGTTTGTTGTAAAATTGATGTATATGTAATGTTTTCTTTTAGAATCTCCTATCTGGATTCCTTAAACATCTCCTTTTATTTATGTGCATCAAAATGCTTATGTGGTTCAGTGTTCTTCTTGACCCACTGGTGTTGAGATCAATCCTGTTTTTCTACACCAGCTCCTTTATTGGCTCCTCCTCCATTAACTATGTTGATATTTTTTCCATCATCCCTGGATTCTGTGGAAATACACTGAACATTCTGATTGTTCTGGTTCCTTTTTCCCTATATTTTTACCAATAGTGTTGGGCATTCTTTTGTGTTGTGGTTTGTTGCGTGACAATACATACATGTCGTAGGTGGAAGTGGACAATCTCTTGCATAATGTCATGTTTCTTGACAGTT
>ML792346.1:144761-159338 GCA_009831015.1 Picea engelmannii
TTTTCTTGTTCTTTCATCATCCTTTCATTATCGGCCTTGCAGCTTTGCAATTCGACCATGAGACTTCTCACAGTCTCGGCTAGGCCTGGAGGGGTTCCTATTGCTCTTCTTTCGTCTAACTCTTCATCTCTGTTGTGGGAGCCTTCTCCCACGTCTTGGTGAGTCACCATTCTCTGCGTTTGTAGGTTCCCGCAGTTGATCGTCCGCTTGACAAAAAAGACAAACACTGATTATTAGTCAAAAGTTAAATTCATTTTTTTATAAATGGCGCATAAATTCATAACTCTTTCACATGCACACACAGTCGGGTTTTCATTTTCCAGGTTCTTAATCCTAGGTAAGATAGTTAAGTTAGGGTTTTACTCCTCATAGGAGTGTTTTGAACGAGGTTTATGCACGACTCGTGCATGAGCCCAGTCAGACCGAGTGTTGTAACCATGCTCTGATACCAATTTGTAACATATCCACTACCATAATTCAAAATTTTTGGTTGATTTCTCCATAGCGAGAATCCCCGAAGCATGTAGCAGCAAAATGCCAATACCCGAGTCACGGGTCTTCTATTTACCTACCCGATTCTCGGTACATAACCGTGGTCTTACGTCCCACCTGATGCAGGCGCGCCAACCATGGGTACGTCCGCTCACAGGGTCTTCTTCTCCTCGCCCGAAGACTCCAAGGTTCTTCTATTTCCCTATCGGGAAATCTGCTCCCACAGTTCTCTCGCGCGATTCCCCCTTCCTTGATTTACCGGGGAATCGGAACTCGTGATTTCGCGAGTTCAAAGGTTGAACACTGGGTTCTCGGATCCCCGAGACCCGATGGTCAGTCAACTCGCTGACTTTTCCCCGAGGGATTCCGCTACTAGCAACCTCGTGATTCCCGTGGCCAAATTCCCGGGCCTTTTCTCGCGAGGTCCCGATACACGATCCCACGTGCGGATCCAATGGTCTTCCCGCGATCTGGATCCAACGGTTGTTACCTTCTCGCTTCTCTCGTCCTCGTAACTTTGAATACCCAATATTTGGGCTCTCACCCTGCGAACTCCCGAGTTCGCGAGATCTCTCGATCTCTGCCACCTGTCCTACTCCGATGGACGGTTCACAGCCTTTCGCCACTTCGCTGCTTCGCGACCTCGTGTCTCACAACTTTTAACACCAATTACTTGGGCGTTCACCCTGCGAGCTCCCGAGTTCGCGAGATCTTCTCGATCTTTGCCACATGTCCTCCTCGGATGGACGGCTCAGATCCTCTCGTGGCTTCACCACTCGTGACTTAAAGCATCCAACTTTTGGACTTCTACCCCGCGAGCCTCCGAGCTCACGAGATCCCTGGATCTATGCCACCTGTCCTCCTCGGATGGATGGTTCAGATCCGGTCCCGATGCCGCGCCCTTTCCTACTGCTTTTTGGACGTGGGCAAACCAACGGTCCAGATGTTCTCATGGAGTCTGGGGTTCTACAATTCAGACTTCCTCACTATTCACGAAGATAGAGGAAAAAGGGTTAAGGCAACTAACGCCCTCTCTCATTCCTTCGATTTAACGATCGTGAATGACAACAAGTTCCCCGACAAGATCTCGTCTGTTGATTAATACTTATCCTTACGCTGCTACTTCAGGATTTCGAAGAGGATCGTTCCTCTTCATACAGGGTTGCTAAGGCTTCCACGTCCAAGTCCTTTTTCCAGGTTCTTGGTAAGCCTTTCTAAGAAGGGAATTTCTGTGAAGAGACCTAATCTAGGGCATTCCTAGATACAGATAAGGGAAACAAATTCCCGAGAATCGGACTGGATACCTGACTTAGTTCAACCTGGGCATGATTAGATTCATTTTTATCGACGTAAGTCATGCATGGCTTCCTCTATTACAAGTATATGTCCATTAATTATCATCAAAAAATTCACAGACATTCTTATACTAAAATCGTTCACAATCTCACAGTGCTGTGAGTATATATATATATATATATATATCAGTGTATGAATTTCAAGATGCAATACATAAAATACTTATCAGAAATAACACCAGAAGTGGGTGCAACCACTGAGAGGGGTGTTTGTTTCCACCCAACCGTAGGCTCAGCGACTCCCAACGGATTTACCACTAGCCACCCTCGAGATGAGACCACGATGCTCTGAGACTGCGTCTCTCTGTCTGCCAGTGATCAGGAGCGAAGGTTGCAATCCTTCCTCTCTGCTATCACTCACTCTGCGTAAAGACTGCCAGAGTTCCCCTCGCGTCTCCTCCCCTCAATCGTCTCTGTCATACGCCTTATCCTCTCGCGAGGTTGCATGTGGCACGATTACCCTCGCGCCGATCAGGCCTGACGGCTCTACGGATGGGCGGTTTACCATCCCATCCCTCATCAAGCCATCCGCCTACCAGCCTGCGAAGCATTGAATTTCAGGGCCAGTGAGCCGCTTTTGGTTCTCCGGGCCAGTGGAGTCCAAATACGGTATTTAATTGTTGGTGGAAGTTAACGCCACCTTTTCAGGAGCCTTCCACCGCCATCGTAGTCTCTTTTCTGCACATCCCCTCACAGCAGTCCTGCAATAAATTCAAGATATTATTCACAGTCATTGACCTCTTCCTGCAGGTCCATTTACATCACATATTCATACTTATGAGTTTGCCAGAGTCCTCAGTCAGTCTAGTTATATTTACAAACTGGGGGAAACAGGGTGTTACACCAAACCTTTTCCAGTCATACAGGGAGAGTTTCCTTGCACAAGTTCTCGTAAGAAAATCTCCCAACCAAGCCGCATAATGCCATTATGCACGTCTCCTCCAGACCAATGTCTGAACCTAAGACCAACATTTTCACCACCTTAGTGGATTTCCACTATCTGTGGTATTTTCGAGGTGGTAGTGCAGTGCTATCTACCTTCCTACGGTAACGAGAGAAGACACCTCCTCTGTCTTCAGTTCTCGAGCTACCCCCAATGGTATGTTGTTGCAACTCCGATAAGGATTCTGATAAACCGGGAAGGTAGTCTGAGAAAGTGGGTGTATTACCAATACCTCCGCTAAGGGGACGAGTAGGAAGAGCGGACAGGTCCGTGTAAGATGGTTTAACGTTATGTGAGAGCTTCCCCAGTCTATCAAGACCGGCCTCCTGCCAGAGTCTTCATTTGCTTCACCCATTAACACTCGGATGTCATCATTAATAGCTGCCAGGAAGGGGCCATTTAGGAGCCACCTGTCTTCCACTACTAAAACACTCAGAAACCAAGATTCACCACTACCCAAAGGTAAATAAATGTCAATAAATGAAGGTCACTTGAATAACATTACGCTCGAGAGTCCACCTGTAAGCCCCTTTATAGTTCTAAAATCGGTAATATGTAAACTCCTAGTCCCCGCAAGATTAAACGCACTTACTGAAAAGGGTAATAAAGAAGTTAATAATGAGGCTTGGCAGGTTCCACTGTCACCACCCAACTAACTTCCCACTAACCGAGCGTCTCAGCGAAGGCGTAATAACTCAGCTAATAGGAGAGACAAACTTACGAGCAAAAGATAGGCAAGAAAGTGTATTCTAAATCCTAAAAAAACCCAACACAGAAAGTAGAGAAGCTGATGATAAGTCCCCACTAACTCTAGCTCCATTACTAAGAATCCCTCGATACAGGAAGCCGACCCTGGTGTCTTTCAGTGCTTCAGGAAGAGTTCAAATTTTCGCTCCATGGTTCGTCGTCCATTTTCGCTCCTGTTTCGTCGTCTCCATAGTTTTCACTAGTTATTATTTCCAATCATGTGGATTTTTGTGGATATGTTGTTAATCCTCCTCAAATTACATGCAACTCCAAAGTGAAATTGTTCTATTTGGGCGCATGGTAAAAAATAAAAAAATGCGGGGCACATGGAGCTTCTGCGCTCATTTAATAAAATTAATAATAAGATTAAAAAATCCAACTTAAAATTAATAATAAAATTAAAAAATCCAAGGAATGGATAAGGTTTGTAGATAAATATGTGTTTTCATCTGTTTTTTAAACATTATGATTATTTTCCACGTCTGAATCTTCTCCTAAGACCATGGTGACGCTAAACGGTAATAAAATAAGGAGTCAACTAAACTAATGGCGCCGTGTTTGGTGCAAGTTGATAGTGGAATATATTTATTATTTTTTAATAAATATAGGAAACTGCGACGCAATGGCAGGATGTCATGCACTTACCGACATGTAGGAAACTGCTACGGATTGGCAGGATGCCATGAGCTTACCGCAGGTGGCCGTTGGATTTAAATTTCTTTCAAATCTAGTGGCCCGCAAATGGAAAAATGGAAAAGACTCCTTTATATTCCTCACTGGCTTGAAACGAAAATCAATGCTTTATATTCCTCGTTGCCCTGAAACGGAAATGAATCCATCTGAAGGTTATTGTGAGTGGCCAGAGACGACGAAAGACGAGTGGCCAGAGATGAGTACGAAGATGTTGAATATGTTGGAGTTGATTCGCCACCATTTGCTGGAAGTGGAGGACGATATTGATATCCAGGCCAATGCCGCCGCCGCCGCCGCCATCACTAATATTGACGATCATGATATCCAGGCCAATGTCGCCGCCGCCGCCGCCGCCGCCACGAAGAGCTCATGCCAAAATAGCAGTAGCAAATCGACTTCGCGACACACTGAGAATGATTTCACAAAAGAAAACTATTCTTCTTCTTCTGTATCAACAGCCATAAGAAGAGAAGAGGCGGTAAATGTAAAAGTAAGGCCACAGACACCCGAGGAGGGTAATGGAGAGAAGAATCAGAGCAGGGCCAGGCATTACAGAGGAGTTAGGCAGCGGCCATGGGGGAAATTCTCAGCTGAAATTAGGGACCCCGGTAAGAAGGGGGCCAGAGTTTGGCTGGGCACTTTCCACACCGCCGAAGAGGCTGCTCTCGCATATGACCAAGCTGCCTTCAGAATCCGTGGAGCCAGGGCTCTCCTTAACTTCCCTGTTGCCCTCGCTTCCAAGTCTGAAAATGGATCGGCCATGGGTTACATGGCGCACAAGCAGAAGAGAAAAAATGGCGGAGGAGGGCGGCATGTAGTCAGTTGAAGCCGAAGCTGAAGCGATAGGGCGATAGTTAAGTTAAACATCAGAATTTGGAGCCTAATTTCTTTTTAGTGTGTGGTATTTACTACTAAGTAGAGGGAACTTCTCTATTGTGGTATTTACTTCGTATTTTCAACGAAGTAGAGGGAACTTCCCTCTTCTCAATTTAAGAATTTTTATTTATAACCTATATATTTAACCATAGTTAAGACTTTACGAAGTGTAACCAAAGTATATCTAAGAAAAAGATTTGTAAGTGTTAAGGATATAATATATCAAATAGATTTTTTATTTTATTATTCCAATATATAATTTCTGGATCTTTTATTTTATGTGTGTATTGGTTTAGCTCCAATTTTATTTTTATAAGCGACATCTCGATGATTCTTAATTAAGTATGATTATATTGACTTCCATAAAATATTTAACTGTCCAATTTTTATAACTAACATGTTAATAATTCTTAATTAAGTATAATTATTCTTAATTAAATATGATTATATTAACTTAATACCCGATGAAATATTTAACTGCCCGGTATTCCCTTGTGATTTTGGGCAGCCCCCATGTTTCCTTATGATTTCGAGATGGCATATCTTCCATGGACATGTTGCCATGTGATTTTTATCATAGTATTTTGTATTTTGTTTTTGTATTTGGTATTCAAATTTATGTTTTTTTCTTAGGTTCAAGTGGTAAATATAGTTTATATTTTATAATAAACAAATTAAATTTATCAAGATATAATTTTAATGATATTAAAGATATATAAATAATATTAACATCAACATATTTGAAAATATAATAATAATAGTAAATAATTCATTTGTGTTGTGAAACAAAAATTAGAATAGGGAAATTCATTGTCTCTAGAGTGGGAACGTGGGAACCTGTTTTATTGAATGGTTTTTTCGCTAAAATTATCTTTTGTTGTTTAAAAAAACGTAAAAAGCATTCAATTGGTTGGTATTTATGATAGTTTTTAGTGATAAAGGATGTAATTTTGGTGTTACTATAATTTTATCTTTTATGATCCCATATTGTATCATAAAACAACAAAGTACTGTAAAAAACTGAATAAGACTTTTGTTGTTTCAGCAGTCTTAATACTGTAAATTTTATATTCACTAATATATAAGTATCTTTTTCATTTTTAAAAAAATTTAGTAAATTGTTCCACGCGGCATCTCTCGGCACGGTCTGAGTCACTCTAAATTAACACGTACCATTTGCATTTAAAGCAAGCAAATAAGAAGAAAATAATCAAGAATTGTCAGCCCAACAAGATAGAGAATAATGAAGAAGCTTACGAAGAAGCTTACGAAGAAGGAGGCTCTCCAACATAGACATGTTGATATCGAGAAGCACTTCTAACATTCATGGCCACAAATAAATGTCAATTGACATGAGGCCATGCCAAGTGATTATGTGTATGATGCATCACAGTTCCACCATGTGAGCTTGGAAGCTAGCCATGGGACCTCCTCCCACTAATTTCAAAGGGGTGGAAGTAAGAGGTAACAAACCCGGTTCATGCTAGTTTGGGGAATTGACCTTTGGTAAGTCCTCATTGAAGGTTGAGCATTTCCCAAAGGAAGAGAATTAAGCATCTTTGATCCTCACAAGCCATCAGTCTTTAGAGGGAACCAATAGAATCTTTGAAAACACGAAAGAACCATATTCTAATATGGTACTAAGAAGAGTATCAAATTATAAGGTGGTCCTTAGTGTTGGGCTCTAAAGAGAAGATCTGGAAAACATGTTGTTCCCAAGGAATATGGTAACCTATTTCAGTGCAACACTGGTGGGAGAAAACTCTAACCTAGGTAAGAGGGATCCTTAGGTTGCAAGGTAACAAGGGTCCAATGTAGTATTGGGACTAAATGAGTCCATCACTACAACGAAGATATATGTTTGAGTAGTCTTGAAGCTTGGGATAAAGTGGATATTTGGGCTCAAACCATGTGGATCGAAGGTAGAATACAAATCTTATTATGAGTACCCTTTTTTTATCTCTCGGAAAAATTAGGACCATCCAATGAAAATCTATGTGGGGGTGGTTTGTCAATATGAAGGTCAATGAGGTGAAGCAGTGAACATGAGCTTGCATACCAATATGAATCGATCCCATGTTCTACGTGCTCGATATAGAATTTCAAAGAAAAATATAGATATCTAGAAAGACCACTCTTTGAGTTCCCCATCCATTTGAACTTATCTAGCACTATGTATCCTTATCACTACATGAAATATCATTGAAGCAATGAGTGGGATTGTGCCAAATTATGTAAGAATGATGTCATGAGGCATTGATATCTTTTCATGGATAATGTCATGATAAGCACTTCATCTATCCTGTTTTGATCTACTCTATGAAGGAATGGTATTGAAACCTCACTCACATACAAGAGAGTAGGTATGATCAATGAGTGAATGATTCAGATCTTTGATTGAGACTGAAGTTGAAAACATTGGTTTTCAAGAGTGGTGACAAGCACATATCCCTTTCTCAATCTAGCCTTTATTGTTGGAGTCAAGTTAAATCCTACTCAAGATAAGAAGAACCCCATATATATATATATATATATATATATGAAAATACTACCTCAATCTTCTCACCTCTGTAAGTATGAATCACATTGCTTTCCTCCCTTCTAAGGATGTTAAAGGCCATGACTTATTTTTTCTCGAGATTAACCTAACACTGATGAGTGTCATAGAAGGAAGCTAGGATGTCAAATTGTCTCTATCAACCCCTCACTAAGTAGGACATGAGGATAATGTTATTTTCAAAATAGGAGAATAATAATAGAGACTTTGAAGAGTAAGCAACCATTTGAAGTACCCAGTGAATATGATATGTTTTCCTCTAGTTCATCAATGTAGAGCACAAAAAATGTGGGAGAAAGTGGGTAGCAGTGTTTAACTTCTATAGTGCTTCAAAACTCCTCTATATCACTAGTCTTCATCCAAACTTTGTCAACAATGGTTTCAAAGAGTGCCATCACAAGTGAGAGCACGTCCAAGGGTGGAAGACATAAATCCTTAATCTTGTAAGCTAAGTTTCAAGGAACTATGTCAAATGCCTTAAAGAATTCCACAATGCAATAGTATACTTTACACATACCCACAGTGAAATAAAATGGAAATGCATGAAAAAAACATGTTTTTGATCCACAATGAGATACTCACGGGAAATACATGAAAAATATGTTTATTTTTCATGTATTTCTAGTTTATCTAACTATAAGTATATTCCCACAATGGGTATATTAAAAGATGCATGGTGGGTACATGTTGTATGTAGAACTTTCCACATCCAACAAGTTCCTATACCTGAAATTTAAGTAAAACCTATAAGGAGATAAGTAAAAAATATGATATAAAAAGTAATTTTTCTTTCTTTCCATTTAAACATTCATCTCTTATTTTATTATTTTAACTATTGTTTTATTACTTTCCTTAGAAGGTCCATTTTAGACCTCATAATTTCCCTAATGGAAAAATGCACAAGATTGTGAGTAGAAGGAAAATTGCCTAAGGATTGTGTGTTCAACAACACAGATATTCCAATAGAGGATGAACACCTTCAGTAACCATTCACACAACCAGATCAAATATCAACACACCAGTTTTTTGAGGTGGTAAAACCCCTACAGGAAAACATCCATGACCCTAACCAACGCGGCCACTTGGAGCAGTTTATTAATGCAAAAGAAAAATATTACAAAGACATTTTACAAGAGAGTTTCTCACAATCGATCATCAACAAATGACCCTCCATTCTCTTTAAATAGAGATCATGGACCAATCAGATGTTAAGCCACAGATCAATGGTCATTAAGATCAAGGAGAATATGAATCGTGGGATCACTCTATGTTAGGAACATATCGTGACCATGATATTTCCTAACTACAAATGCATACTAAAAAACACACTTTTACCTAATGACACGTTAGACCAAGTAGATCTTAACTAACTCCTAAGTGTCTAAATATCCTAACATCCCCCCTTAAGAACAACTTGGTATAGGATTGAAGTATTTACAATAGTGACACAATAGGAGAAGGAAGGAGGCATTAGATCCTATGAAAAATACCAGATATAAAAAGTATGCAAAACAGAAATGAAATGCTAGAAATGGAAGAATAACAGTAATATAACCAGCATAATCTCCACAATAACACAGAAATGATATAAGAACAACATAAATAACACTTTCATTCAAAAAACAATGTTCACAGGCCTCTTCGAGGGGGCAACCTCTAGTCGAGCATCGCTCTGTTACAATAATCTTCAAGCTAGGGTTTTCATACCCTCGACCCTTATTTATACTAAATATGTCTATCAAGAGAAGCATCTAGAGGAAGATACTTCTAGAAGCAGAAGATTCTATTAGGTCTTCTTACATCCGCTTTATTCTATTTTATTGAAAGGCCTTATTAGTATTGACCTTTATTACATCTAAATATATTGATCTACCTATGTGCGGGTTAGGACCCTAACATGTCCACTCCCTTAAAAATAGCCTTGTCCTCAAGGCTTGAGATGTGGAAACTGCTGCAAAATGGTAGCTGGTTCCCAAGTGGCATCTGCTGGAGCCGTATCTTTCCACTAGACTAGCCATTCCTTGATGGTTCTCTAACGCAGGCGATGCTCACGCTGGTCCAAAACTGCTTCTGGCTGTAGCCAAATGGATCCTTCTTCAACTAACTCTGGAAGGTTGGTTTGAATTTTGCACCTAGTTCCAATCACCTTCTTTAAGCTTGAAACATGAAAAACAGGATGTATCTTTGACTGACTGGGCAGAGCTAACTGATAGGTGACTTGCCCCACGTGCTTGAGAACTGTATAAGGACCATAAAATTTGGGCGCTAGCTTCTGACAATGCTCTACCTTGAGGGAGGTTTGCTTGTATGGTTTCAGTCGCAGAAACACCTGATCCCCTTCTGCAAATTGGTGTTCAGGGCGACCTTGATCTGCTTGTTGCGTTATACGATTTTGTGCCATGACCAAGTTCTCTTTAAGGGTACGAAGAATATCCTCTCGAACTGTAAGTGTTTGGTCAACCGCCTAGACCTTCGAGGTACCAGGTAATTATGAGAGAAATGAAGGTGGCTTCTTTCCATATACCACTTCAAAAGGAGTCATGCGTGTAGCTGTATGGTAGGAAGTGTTGTACCACCATTCAGCTAGGGGTAACCATTGAGCCCACTGATGTTGCTTCTCAGAGGCAAAACACCTCAGATATGTTTCTAAACACTTGTTGACAACTTATGTTTGACCATCAGTCTGGGGATGATAAGCTGTGTTGAGATGCAATTGGGTGCCCTGTAGCTTAAACAGTTCTTGCCAAAAAATTATTTTGAAAGTTGGGTCACGATCAGAAACAATAGAGTGTGGCATGCCATGAAGCTTGAAGACCTGGTCCATGAAAATTTGAGCCACTGTGGATGCAGTAAATGGGTGTTGAAGAGCGCATAAATGAGCATACTTGGAAAGGCGATTCACAACCACCATTATGACTGATTTATTCCCCGATTTGGGTAAGCGAGTAATAAATTCCATAGAGATATCCTTCCAAATAGCATGTGGAATCGGAAGCGATTATAGTGTGCCTGGAGATTTGACTGTTTCTCCCTTGTTGCGTTGACACACTTCACATTCAACGACAAAATTACGGATGTCCTATTTCATACCATCGGAGAAAAAGGAATGTTTGACCCTGTCATAGGTTTTGGTGAACCCTGAGTGCCCCGCTGTGGGTGTAGCATGAAGCTCAGAAAGTACCGTGGATTTAAGATTTGATTGTTTACTTAAATACAAACGGCCTTTGTATCGAAGCTCATCCTGGAGCCAAGAGTACCCTGGGGGAGCTGGAGCATTGGTCTGCAATTGCTGGATCAGATGTGAACTTTTGGGATCTTGTAGCCATTCCTGGCGCACAACTTGGAGCCAATCGGGTACAATGAAGGAAAGAGGAAAAAGGGATTCTTCTTCTTCATATTTTTGGGACAGTGCATCTTCCACTACATTGTCTTTTCCCTTATTGTAAATGATCTCATAATCATATCCAAAGAGCTTAGTCACCCATTTTTGTTGCTCCGGGGAGGAAATGCGTTGTTCCAGAAAGTACTTGAGGCTTTGATGGTCGGTCTTAATTTGGAAGTGTTTCCCCAAGAGATAAGGACGCCACAAATCAATGACATGTAGAATAGCCAACATTTCCTTTTGATAAATGGGTTTGCCCAGATTCCTTTCAGACAGTTTCTTGCTGGTGAAGGCCAAAGGTCGACCCTCTTGCATAAGGACAGTGCCAATTCCTTTCCTTGATGCATCACATTCCAACACAAATGTCTTTATGAAATCAGGAAGGGCCAGAACTAGAGTGGTGCACATGGTCGTCTTAAAGGTTTGAAAATCTTGAGCAGCGGCTAGAGTCCAAGTGAAAGAGTTCTTTTTGAGGAGAGCAGTGAGAGGTGTTGCAATCTTTCCGTAATTCTTAACAAACTTGCGATAATACCCTGTTAAGCCCAAAAATCCACGCAAGATTTTGAGAGTCTTTGGGTGCGGCCAGTCTTGCATAGCTTCAATCTTTTTTGGATTCACCCTGACGTCATCCTTGCCAACCAAATGACCCAAGTATTCTACTTCTGAGGCACCAAAAGCACATTTAGACTGTTTCAGAAAAAGTTGGTGCTGAGAGAGTAGATGGAGAACTTGATCCACATGAGTAAGATGGTATGTCCAGGTTTTTCTATAGATGAGGATATCATCAAAGAAAACTAAGACAAAATGACGGAGAAAGGGATGGAAGACATGGTTCATGAGGCTTTGGAAGGTGGAGGGGGAATTACACAAGCCAAAGGGCATGACCAAAAAATCATAGTAGCCCTCATGAGTTCGAAAGGCCATCTTGGGAATGTCTGCCTCTTTCATATGTATCTGGTGATAGCCCAAGCGAAGATCAAGTTTAGTAAAGAATTGGGCGCCACTCAATTCTTCCAGGAGGTCATCAATGACAGGAATGGGGAATTTGTATTTAATGGTCAGTTTGTTGAGGGCACGGAAGTCAGGACACATTCTCCAAGAACCTTCTTTCTTCAGGACCATGACTATAGGAGAAGAGTAAGGGCTCGTACTCGGGTAGATAACGCCTGCATTAAGGAGTTCCTGGACCATTTTCTCAATTTCATTTTTTTGTGAAAAGGGGTAGCGATATGGATGGATATTGGGAGGAAGGATTCCGGGTACAAGGGAAATGGAATGATCATGAACATCGTGAGAAGGAGGGAGTCCTTGGGGAGTGGAAAATACCATTTGATGTTTACAAAGGAGGGCTTGGAGGTCTTGCGGCACCGGGGTTGTCTCTGTTGCTTGTATGGCATGGAGTTGGGAAATGACACCAGAATGACCTTTCTTGAGAATATTTTCCATGCGATGAGAACTAATGACCTTTCTTGAGAATATTTTCCATGCGATGAGAACTAATGACCTTAGGTGAACCAGCAGTGATGCCTTGGAATTTAGAATGGTGGCCTTATTGGTCAAATTGCATGGTTAATGCCTTAAAATCCATGAGAATGGGACCCAAAGTTCTTAGCCATTCTATACCCAACACAATGTCACAACCACCCATGTCAATAGAAAACATATGGGATTTTAGGTGGTAGTCACCGATTTGGAGACACACATTTTCACAGCGCCCTCCACATTTCATGGAACCACCATTGGAAATCATGATTTGGAAATTGTTGACAGCATGGATGTAGCAATAAGTTTCTTGGGCAATGTGACGATGAATAAAATTATGGGTGCTTCCACTATCAACCAGAATGATGACCTTCTGATGCTTGATGTAACTAATTAACTTGAGAGTTTGGGGAGCAGAGAAGCTAGTGAGAGCATTGAGGGAAATGAGGGGTTCGGCTTCGGGAGGGTCTGAGGGAGGGGTTATGTCAGTGATTTCAGGTGACTCAGACACAAGGGGAGTTTCAACATCCTCTTCTGAAATATCCTCAAAGATGGCCATAAAGAGCTTTTGTTCCTTACACTTGTGGCCCAGGAAATATTTGTCATCACAATTATAACAAAGTGTTGAAGGAAAATCTCCCTGCGGACAGGTAGATCTCCTCAAAGAGATAGACTCTTAACTCTAAGACAGAAAATGATTATCATGGTCACTGACTTCCTTTTAGATCTAGGTGGACTAGTGTGTGAGAAGGAAGGAGAAAAGAAGTACATTTTACCGGTGTTTGTCCCTGCACACTCCGATTTGAGCTCCAATCCTTTGCTCCTCGATAGATCCTGTAGACAAACAAAGTACGACTACTTCCTACTCTATCAAGATTAGTCCGAAATAGGTCTATCTACTAAAGAGACAAATTCATGTGAGATTGAACACGAATTAGAAAGAAACAGGCCAAGCAAATTATATTAATGAGGACAAAACATTGCTTACAACCGTAGATGGATTGCAACCGTTTCGTCAAGTCCTTCTTGTCTACCCCTTGCTCAAAAGATCCACGATATGAATGAAAATAGCTTCACTGATTTATCCCTATGAGATCATAGGTCTCTTTCTCCCAAATCATCTTTGTTCCAGCACCACTTGTAAGATCATAAGTTTGGTGTGATTCTCCCTTTCCAGTCCTCTTTCACCATTAGAAAGCTTTCTTATATATCCTTGGAGAGGCTTTAACCACTTGAGATATCCTTGGGGAAGTTGAATATTTTCCTCCTTCAGTTGAGGATCTGCCCTCAAATCATGGATGGACTAGGGATTCAAATCCAACTGCCTTCCAAGAATGAAAGGATCCTTCCCCCATTCATCTCAACAACTTAACTTCTTCCCAAAATAAGCAGTGCTCCCTCAAAAGGGCCATCAGAGCGTTGTAGCGCTCCCTAGTAAGCTTAAGGGAGGCGCCAACACTCCTAAAATCAATAGCGCTCCCCCAGAAGGGCCAAAGGAGATTTATAGTGCTCCCAAACAGTGTAAGGGGGAGCGCCAGCACTCCCAGAAGAGGTATAGGGGAGTGCTCCCCTCCAAAAACTTAGTTTTTTGAGTGTTTTCAGATGGCAAAAGGTTCATGAGACTAGTTAACCTTTCCTCCTCTTCCAAATCAAGTGTTTGACATGTGTCAAGTGTCCTCCTGATGTCGTTTACAAGCATGACATAGGCATCATGACAGTATGCTTCCCTAACACTTGCAACACTTATGAGAAAAATGCAACACTTGCGATCTTTGTAATGACGACACTTGTGACACTATCAAAGTGAGTATTTTTTATGTGTAACAGATTTCCCCCCAAAGTATGAAGTTAGAAGATAGGAACTAATAACTGAAATTCTTTGTAGACTTTCAAGCAAGGGTATGAACGCAGAGAACTTGACAAAAGATGCACACAAACATCCAACAAATATTATGACATGTTTCAAACCCAAGGCAGGCATACCTATGCTTGGGTGATCAAGACTTGCAAGATATGGCCGCCATAAAATACACTGCGGATCCATAATTGT
>ML792346.1:159868-181055 GCA_009831015.1 Picea engelmannii
TATGTCACAATATATGTGTCATTGTTCAAAAGAAACTCCATTGCAACCTGGGAAAAGTACATATCAAAGTGATCACTCAACCCAGGGTATTCTTACCGATCCCGATGTAGTACGAATCTAACCATGTGAATAGATGTTCTGATGTCGAACATGGCAGAAACCACTTGATTACCAGTCAATGATGTAAACTGTTTACAAGTGCGAGGGAGATCACCATTAATGTCAATGATTCCCAAGGTACTCTAGTACATTCCAACGAATGTGAATGGATGAGATGAAGTCGAACATCCGTGGAATCATCCGATCAGAGGTCAATGATGTAAACCCACTGTCGAACATGAGGAAGCCTACCATTGAGGCATGCAGGTCCCAAAGTACTAATTGGTTTCTAAGTCTAGTTCCTGGATAATGTGTTGAAGTCGACAGGAATAGACTCATCGAAGGAGGGCCTTGATGTATCCCCCATCAATGACACGAAACAGACACAGAGATGTAATTGGTAGATCAAATGAACATGAACTAACACGGGTATTGAGACAAGATATTTGTGATGGATGACTCTCGAGACGGATACTTCCCTTGAACACTGAGGCACAACAACAGAAACATGACATGGACCAAAACTTGATGATGCAATGGATACTGTGACTTTCGTCGAGTGACCCAAAGGAGTATGAAAAAATCAGAGGATTGGTTCAGTGCATAGGTTCAACGGATTAAGATGTGCGCAAAGACAAAGTGTCGTGTTCAAGGGTGACTCTAAGAGTTACTTGGTAATGTTCTCAAAAACTGCTTGGCTTGCTTCTTTCAATTTTTTCCCCCATACAGATAGATGAGTACCTCTTTTTAATTTAACGAGCTCAAGGAGGATAACACATGCTCGATAAAACTCACCTTCGGTAAGTTCCTCTTCCTTTGTTTAACAAACTGGAATAAGTAAGGGTTCGATCCCATATGGGCCTGTCGATGTTTTGTTTAGCGAGTCCAAAGACAGAAAACTCGAAGGTTTTTCATGATTATAGAGTCTGGAAAAACACTTAAAAGAGAACTCTCTCAGTTCCTTTTTCATAAAGTAGTCTGACGAGATCGAAAAAGAGATAAACTATCGCTCAACAGAAGTTTTCTTCAAATACTTTAACGAGCGTGAAGAGAACAAGGTACTCAGTAATCTTTTCATGTTTAGAGAGTCTAAAAAGAACTTAAAGATGACTCCAATGTTGTCCTTTTTCGTAATGTTAGTCTCGCGAGGCCAAAAAAGAGATAAATTATCACTCGAAAGATGCCCTTTCAAACTGTTTAATGAGTGGGAAAGGAAGCAAGATCACTCAACAATCTTTTCATGTTTAGAGAGTCAGAAAAGAGCTTAAAGGAGACTCCAGGGGGTTCCTTTTTCGTGTATCCATAAAGGTCCAAAAAAGAGATAAAAGTCTACCCGGATGCATTCTCATGTATTTACGAGCATGAGAAAGAACAAAGACTAAGCTCGGTATGCCCCCAGCATGAAATCTAGTGGTTTAACTCTAGAATGATCAGCAAAGGCTGGAGACATGCCCTCCAAGCTTCAATTCATTCACCGGCTAAAAGGTTTTCACCAATTTCTCTAGTAGATGAGAAAAAGGAGAAGGGTGGATGAAAAGAAGGTTCAAGAGAGGTGACTGTTTCATTTTTTAACGAGCTTGACACAGGAAAAGAACTATGCTCAGGACCTCTGTTTCATTTTTTAATGAGCTTGCCACAGAGAAGAGAAACTATGCTCGTGGTTGCTTCTTGATCATGGCTTCCAAGAGGATAACGCTCTGGAAGGATACCATGTCAAGGGACAAGACTCGATCATGGCTTCCAAGAGATCTTCACTGGATGGAAGATAATCACTCGAGGAGGAACACATGTCGAGGGTCGCGATAGGAGTAAGGAGATCAGGTTCCAATAATCCTACCGAAGAAATCACCATGTCCACTACTTGATCCAAATCGTCGGAAGTTGAGGTCATGGGAGGCAACGCCACATAATTGACATGCGGCTGGGGTGATACTGTCTGCATATAAGAACCACTTAGGGAGGTAACCCAGTCGAGGCCGATGAATGAAATTTGATCAATAATCACAATTCTTCCATTGTGAGGAAAAGATATCACACGGAAAAGAGTGGATACAATAGCTTTCATAGCATAGACATAATCCCTCCCAAGGAGTAAGGTGAAATCCAAGGGGTCTCGGACTACCATGACATCGATAAAGATAGTTTTCCCTCCCAAAGTTACAAAAAACTGAGGAAGGATCCCTAAAGGTTGACTATTTCTTCTGTTAAAAGCTAATAGATTCTGTGTAACTGGTGCAAGATGCAGACAACCCAAAGCGTACCAAGCAACAAAAGACAAAATACCAACGGACGCACCTTCATCTATCAATGTTTGAGGAATGTCCCGACCACGAACTTGTACTATAATCTGGAAAGGAATGTGGGAGGGAAGACGAGGTCTAGTTAGCACACTCTAATAAAAAAGGATGGCCTCATTACTTGGAGGGGGTTTCACAGGAGAAGGAGGAATGCTCCCTGGTACGGTGGAGTCTATATTAACGAGAAAAACATGGGCAGTATCGAGTTTACTCTCTAGAGGGAGAGTAGGATCGACCGATGATGGGATCATATCGACCACGGAGGCACTCTTCAAAGGAAGAGTGGGACTGACCGATGATGGAATCAGATCAACCACTTTGGCACTCTTCGGATGAAGGGTGGGACTGACCGAGGAACGGACTGGATCAGTCACTTTGACATTCCTCAATGGAGGAATGGGATAGAACGATGGCGAAACTAGATTGACCACTTTGGCACTCTTCAGAGGAAGAGTGGGACTGACCAAGGAAGGGACTGGATCAGTCACTTTGACATTCCTCAATGGAGGAATGGGATCGACTGATGGCGAAACTAGATCGACCACTTGAGTTTCATTCTCTAAGGGAAGAATGGGGTCAACAGGTGGAAACGGATCGACCGCTTTGGTGTCACTCTCTAACGGGAGAGTGGGATCAACCGAGGATGAAAACAGATCGACCACTTTGATTTCACTCTTTTGATGAAGAGTGGGGTTGATCGATGATGGAACTGGATCAGCTACTTGGGTTCATGGTTCAATCAAGGAGGAAACTAGATTGACCACCTGATCAACTAGACTGACCGGGGATGGAACCGGATTGACCAGTCCATCAACCAATGATGGGTCGGAGGAAAGCTTACGACAACCTTTTGGAAGTTGAAGTTTTTCCAAAAGAGAAGAAGCCTCGTCCATGAGAGGACAAAGGTGAGAGTAATGATTACCTTTACATAACATGCAAGGGAACTTGACAGTTTGCTTCTTCTTACCAACCTGAACATCACTAGTTGATGGGGTATCATCGACATGACCGAAAGAGGCCGATGACGTGGAGGACCACATTTCTAAGACCTGGGTAAGACTAGGGCAATCCCTCAGAAAGTGGTCACCCTTACAAAGGCTGCAAGGGAATTTGGGTTTTGGATTCTTCCTTTTAATCTTGTTGACCTCATCAACACTCCCAGTACTATTAACAGTAACTAGTTTCTTAGAGCTAACATATGATGTTGTTGGGGCCTTTGTCCTTTTCAGGTTCTTCTTCTTCTTCTCTTTCCGTTTCTTCTTCTTCTGATCAACCTGGCTACTTGCTTTAGATATTTCACTAGGAGAAGAAGGAGAAATGGAAGGAGACTTGATGGGAGAAGAAGGCGAAAAATCGACATGAGGTTGATGTGTGGGTGGTGTATTGACATCCAAAGTATTAGGTACAACTGAAACATTGGGGGGATTCAGGATCACCGGAGTGGGGAACAACCAAACTGGTAATCCAATAGTGAGTCCTGGAAGACTCAGTGTGGCAACATATGGAGGACCAAAGTTTCCAAACGAAGGAAAAGTATAGGGTTCCCCAGGAGAAGGGGTTCCTCCATTGGTACTCCCAGGATTCGATGCCATTAACATTGACTCGACCTAAGGTCCACTAAGTAAAAAAAACAACACACGCTAAGAATCTAAGAAGCAAACAATCAAACAAACCTTCCTATGATGAAACCACTAGTTGGTGATGAAATCCAACGTCGCAAGATCAAAATAGGAAGGGGCGGGGATAGAGCGGGTGGATCAGTTACGTTGGCGACCTGCTTAATGGACTTATGCCTTGGTGCAATCTTCCATGCAGTAATTGTGGATTTACAATCCAAGGAGCCCGAGTGATTTTGACCAACGTCTGTTCTAGGTATAGTGAGACTTCCCTTCACTGTTAGCTTGTGTGAGACCCTAAATATTGTGGCTACTAAGGTCACCAACTCGTAGTCATCCCCTGGGTGGGTATAGTCGACAGTCCAGTCGGAACCTATGGGCAAGATAACAAGTCCGAAATTAGCTTGAAAGGGTCCCACACATAATCGTGGGTATACCTTCTAGTGACCCCCAATATACGATCCGACCACTACAAACAGTTGGGCCACGGAGGGATAATCTTCGTAACTCAACCGAACGCGACCTTGTGCGTAACCCCTATGTGATAGGGGGATCCCAGCAAGCCAATACGACAATTGGATTTGACTCTCCCTACTGCAAGATACTAAGTTTGTTTGATAGATTTGGAAAGTTATCCTTTCAACCTATTCCAAAGCCCTACACCTTAAACTAATGTAGGTTTGCTAACAAAGATGTAAAAAGTCTGATAAATTTTAGTGAAGCGTTGATTTTAATGGTTGTTATTTACTTAGAGGGTGTACAAAAATGAAACTGATGGAATGATGACTCAATTCCCCAAAATATGCATGAATTATGATAGGCAATCATTTATTTTCAATGAATACCTATTTAAGGGAAAGAGGAAGAGTCATTTTCACTATCAAACACTTGATAAGGAATGCCCTCAATAAATTTTGTTCTCAATCAAATCCAATATGATGCTACAACATTTCAGAAATGAAAACTAATATGCAAACTAATCATTAAGATGTAATTTTGTCGTTTTCATGCAAATGATGATCAATTCAATGAAAAACTTGTCCTGCCAACTACCCTTTCAGATCAAGGAGATTCGGACAAGAAAATGCAGATTTCGCACAAACAACACACCCTTTTGCAATCAAACAAGAGAAAGAAAATCAAAAACGCAAAAGGAAGGAGAAAGAAATTGTATTAGATGACCTCAAAGAACCAAATGAGAAGAGTCACAGACTTCTAATGTCCTTCACTAGAGTTCCCGCTCAGTCGGATAGGAGAGAAGAAAGCAGGGGATTAATTTCAAGTTCTCAACAACAAAAACTAAAAAATAATGAAGAAGGGCATAAAATATGAACAACAAGGTGTTCAATTCTCAGGAGGAAGCATGTCAAAGGTCAAAGGAAGAATCATTGAATCACAAAGCAACACAGTAAGTGAAGAAACAGGGTCTGGACCTCCAAAAAATGCAATTTTTGAAGAGATTTTGTGCAAAAAGGGGTTGGTGCTCTGGTGTAAGGGACACCACGGTGTTATATCACTTTTCCCAACACTTCCAGGGAGTGTTGGTGCTCTACTAACATGGGCAGGGGGGCGCCAGGCTAAAAAAACTCATAAAAATGTCCAAAAACCCAAAATTTTGATCAAAATTTGACAGTCAAGTTGAATGTGATGGGGTAAAGAGTCAATCAACAAATGCAATTAGATATGAAGGGGTGGACAAGGTCAGAAAACAACCAAAGGTAAATATACGGTCTTATGAGGAAAAATCAAAACCAAAAGTTTCGATTCGAGCTCCCCAGTATGGTCGCCAATTTCTGTTGAAGGAAAATCTCCCTGCGGACAGGTAGATCTCCTCAAAGAGCTAGACTCTTAACTCTAAGACAGAAAATGCTTATCATGGTCACTGACTTCCTTTTAGATCTAGGTGGACTAGTGTGTGAGAAGGAAGGAGAAAAGAAGTACCTTTTACCGATGTTTGTCCCTGCATGCTCTGAGTTGAGCTCCAATCTTTTTCTCCTCGATAGATCCTGTAGACAAACAAAGTACGACTACTTCCTACTCTATCAAGATTAGTCCGAAATAGGTCTATCTACTAAAGAGACAAATTCATGTGATATTGAACACGAATTAGAAAGAAACAGGCCAAGCAAATTATATTAATGAGGACAAAACATTGCTTATAGACGTAGATGGATTGCAGTAGTTTCGTCAAGTCCTCCTTGTCTACCGCTTGCTCAAAAGATCCACGATCTGAATGACAATAGCTTCACTGATTTCTCCCTATGATATCATATGTCTCTTTCTCTCAAATCATCTTTGTTCCAGCACCACTTGTAAGATCATAAGTTTGGTGTGATTCTCCCTTTCTAGTCCTCTTTCACCATTAGAAAGCTTGCTTATATAGCCTTGGAGAGACTTTAACCACTTGAGATATCCTTGGGGAAGTTGAAGATTTGCCTCCTTCAGTTGAGGATCTGCCCTAAGATCATGGTTGGACTAGGGATTCGAATCCAACTGCCTTCCAAGAATGAAAGGATCCTTCCCCCATTCATCTCAACAACTTAACTTCTGCCCAAAATAGGTAGTGCTCCCTCAAAAGGGCCATCAGAGCATTGTAGCGCTCCCTAGTAAGCTTAAGGGGGGCGCCAACACTCCTAAAATCAATAGCACTCCTCCAGAATGGACAAAGGATCTTTATAGCACTCCCAAACAGTGTAAGGGGGAGCGCCAGCACTCCCAGAAGAGGTATAAGGGAGCGCTCCCCTCCAAAAACTTAGTTTTTTGAGTGTTTTCAGATGGAAAAAGGTTCATGAGACCAGTTAACCTTTCATCCTCTTCCAAATAAAGTGTTTAACATGTGTCAAGTGTCCTCCTGATGTCATTTATAGGCATGACATGTGCATCATGATAGTATGCTTCCCTGACACTTGCGACACTTGTGAGCAAAATGCGACACTTGCGATATTTTTAATGACGACACTTGCGACACTATCAAAGTGAGTATTTTTTATGTGTAACACAAAGGCCTTTGAGTTGGCATTCAGCCATTTCATCCCTGGTCAATTTTTGGATCTTTAATGGGGTGGAGGGAGTAGTGGGAGTTACGGGTTTAGGGCGAGGGATAAAGGAGGGTTTTCTATTTTGAGAGGATACAACCTGTTGTGCTTCTTTAGCTCTTTTATTAGACTCCACCCAACTCGAGGGTAGAGCCATGAGGACATGGGCCCAAATCTCCTCCTTGAGGCCACTGATAAAACACTCTCGAAAGAAAGCATCAGTGATGCCCTCTGTTCAAAAATTCAGGCGCTGAAAGGCAGCTATGAAGTCTTCTATTGTTCCTGATTGTTTCAAATTTGTCAAACAACCCAAATGGTTGGTGTCCGTGTCAAAGCGTTCATAAATCTCAGTCACAAATTGGGTCCAAGCAATATACCCTTGATGGGAAGTTTTTCTCCATTTCCACCATTGCCAACATTCTTGATCTAGATGGAGAACACCATACCGAAGTTTGGCCAAGTCATCTATAATGTTGTATAAAGAGAAATAATCTTCTGTTTGGGTTACCCAACCAGTGGGGTCCAAGCCATCAAATTTGATCACATCCACCCCCGGAAGGCGTAGGTCACATTGAAAGTGATGGGGCTGAAAGGTATGAGAATGGGAGGAATTTTCACCTTCAGTCTTGGGAGGTGCTTCAGAGAAATGGTCATCTGTAGGGATCTTTAGTTTGGTGCAAAGTGATGCAAAGAAAGATTCAAGCTGGGTGGTCAGTTATTGTTTGAATTCCTCCATTGAGGACTGCATGGTTGTATTTATGGTAGAATTGATGGATGAATCGATGGAGGCAATAGTAGCACTGAGTTGTTTCACATCTTTTTGGGTTTCGAGGAAACCAGATTGCAAGGTGTTGAAGTGAGCTTCCAGGTCATGGCTATGGGTATGGGCCATGAGGATGGGTGAACTGAAAAGGGGCAGGCGGGGTCAAAACATTTTGCTGAAAAATGATATGGATGAATGTGATGAGGGCGAAGAGATGAATCCAATGGAATAGGTCTCAAATGATGGTGAAAAAATTTCCAGAATTTTTTTTTTTTACACCTGCAGAGTTATACTCCTATCTGAAGAATACTGCAATGATGAAATCCCCAAATTCTTAACCAGAAAGAAATTCATATTTACTTGGCAACCCGAACACATTTGCGCGGGAATAGATCTTATTTGTTTTAATTTGTTTATGTTTTTGTCCCCCAAGGGTTAGGTATTCAAGGGTTCTACAGACAAGGGTTTGTCCTATGTTATAGCTCTCTGATATACATGTGGGGTCCAACAGTAGTACTCGGCCCAATATCTCAAGGCACTAACTAAGGAGGATAGACTGTACCCTTAGCTGTACTACCCGACTACCCAGGTACTAGAGAGTATCCTCCCGAGTGTTATTCTCGGTGACACTATAGCAGTCCGGTGGTCGATAGGTTTATCTAAAGAGGGCTTCAAGAAATCTAGGTCGATCCATACACAGGTGTTTTCTGATGCGCTACCACTCAAAAGGGTACCAACAGGGGTTACAAGGGTGGCCAACAGATGTGCTCTTAAGAACCACTTGTATTTCCTACGTGTATGAATCCCTCAACCGCGGGTTTATGCGCGTAATGGCAAATCTCTATGGCTTAAAGATGTCGTAATATGTCTCTACCGAAGAAAAAAAAAATCCCACAATTTCTGCCAAGGAAAGTTCTATGATACCACTTGCAATATACCAGATATATAAAGTATGCAGAACAGAAATGAAATGATAGAAATGGCATAATAACAGTAATATAACTAGCATAATCTCCACAATAACACAGAAATGATATAAGAACGACAGAAATAACGCTTTGATTCAGAAAGCAATGTTCACAGGCCTCTTCAAGGGGGCAACCTCCAGTCGAGCAGCGCTCTATTACAATAATCTTCAAGCTAGGGTTTTCATACCCTCGACCCTTATTTATACTAAATATGTCTATCAAGAGAAGCATCTAGAGGAAGATCCTTATAGAAGCGGAAGCTTCTATTAGGTCTTCTTACATCCTCTTTATTCTATTTTATTGAAAGTCCTTATTAATATTGACCTTTATTACATCCGAATATATTGATCTACCTATGTGAGGGTTAGGACCCTAACATCCTATCCCCCCTTAATGACAACTTCTTGAACTCTAAACATAGAGTGAAATTTGGAAAACTTCACTTCTGTAAGAGACTTTGTGAAAATGTCTGCAACTTGATCTTCTGTGGGGCCAAAGAGCACTTCAATAACTTGATCATGAATGAGCTTTCTGATGAAGTGCATGTGTAGCTCGATGTGTTTGTTGCGATGATGTTGAACATGGTCTTTGGCTATCTTGATGTCATTCTTATTCTCGCACCAAAGGTTGGTCAGATGTTGTTGTTCGAATCCAAACTCTGAAAGGATTTGTCGAATCTACAAGGCTTCCTGACTTTCATTTATTGTTGCTCGGTACTCTACTTCTACTGAAGAAAGTGCAATATCATGTTGTTTCTTACAAGCCCAAGTGACAGGTCCTGAACGAAGGTTGAAAACATAACTTGCAGTAGACTTTCAATCATCAGGGTCATCGACCCAATCTGAATCAATGAAACCAACCAATAAAGGAGTCCCCCCTAAACTGTAATGTTTCCCAAACTGAACTGTACCCCGAACATATCGAAGTATCCTTTAAGTTTCTTTCCAATGGCTTTCATGGGGTGTTTGCATATACCAGGAAACAAGACCAACAACAAAGGAAAGATCAAGACAAGTATAAGTCAAGTATAATACGTGGAAACAAGCTTGATTCCAGATTGGAAGGGAGAAGGGGATGATTTACAATATTCCATGTGAAAGTGATGAGGAAGGTCACAAACATGCTTAGATTGGGAAAGAATAATTCCTTCATTGGTTTGCAAAACTTGGAGGCCAAGGAAATAGTGAAAAAAGCCTAAATGTGTCATTTCAAATTTGTTCTTAAGGATGGTTTTCACATGGTTTAAAAGTTTTGAGTCACTACCAGTAAGGATAAGGTCATCAACATAAAGGACAAGGATTATGAGATGGCGTACTACTTTCTTGGTATAGACATTAGGATCAGAATGACATCCAGAAAATCTGGTGTCAATAAGAAAGTTGTCCATTTTGGCATACCAAGCTTGGGGAGATTGCTTAAGACCATAAAGAGATTTCTTAAGGCAACAAACAAGGCTAGATTAATTTTGGACATAGCCAGGAGGTTGTTCCATGTAGATTTATTCTTTCAAATCCCCATGCAAGAAGGCATAGTTAACATCCATTTGATCGACCTCCCATTTATGTGAGGCAACAAGGGAAAGAACAAGGCAGATGTAATTCATTTTTTCTACAGGGGAAAGGTTTCATTATAGTCAATTCCTTCAACTTGGGAAAATACTTTGGAAACTAACCAAGCCTTGTGTCTTTCAACACTTCCATCTGATGCATACTTAGTTATGTAGACACATTTACATCTAAAAAAAATTCTTCCTTTTGGAAGAGGTACAAGATCCAAAGTATCATTTTCCATTAAAGAATGATACTCTTAATTCATTTTTGTATCCCAATTTGGATGACCTGGAGCTTCTGCAAATGTCTCTAGATCATGAGTCTCTGAAACTTGAGCCAAAAGAGAATAGATTTGTTGGAACTAAGAACTTGTCCGACGCTGATTTGAGGGATCACTGACAAGATCAGCAGTTGTTTCTCATGTTGAACAGACCCATCTATGAAGCAATGGTGTTGGTGTTGGTGTTGGTACAGGTTCAATGGAATCATATGGAGAACGGTGAGAAGGAGGAGGTGGATTTTCATCCTCACTGTCATCATCTGAAGAAGAAACTAGAATAGGAACAGAAGAAGGCACAAACATCGATGATGGATCGCATGTCGAAGAAGGAACAATTATCAAATTATGCTCGCAAACCAATAGATTTTCATCAAATGTAACATCTCTTCTAAAGATAATGTCATTACAATGTGGTTGAAGAAGTCTATAACTTTTGAATCTTCAAAATAACAAAAAAAGATACACTTCTCACTTTTAGGCTGCAATGTTTTCCTTTTCTCATCAAGAATGTGAGCCCATGCTATGCTGCCAAATACATAGAAGTAACTTACATCTGGTTTAATTTTAGTCCAATCTTCTTTCGGTGTTATATTTTTAAGAGCATTTGTGGGAGTGAAATTTATTATGTAATTTTCACATTTGATGGCTTTCTCCCAATACTTTAGACTTAATCCTTAGATTGGATCATACAATTAACCATTTATTTTAATGTGTGGTTCTTTCTCTCAACAACACCATTTTTTTGTGGTGTATATGGAACAGTGTGTTGCATTTGGATGCCCTGTGTAGTGAAATAACTTATAAAATTATTGTTCACATATTCACCTCCATTATCTGTTCTTAACCTTTGAATTTGATGTCCATATTTCTTTTCTACAAGGGATTTGTAAGCCAGAAACTTGTCAAAAAATTCGCTCTTAAGTTTTAAGAAGTAAACCCAAGTACGTTTGGAAAAGTCATCAATGAAGGTTAATAAATACGTGCACCCATAAAAAGAAGCAGAAGAAAGTGGACCACACAAGGCACTGTGAACAAGCTACAAAGGGCCCAAGGCATGCCAAGAGGCACATTTGTCAAAAATGTCTCGATGATGTTTTCCAAGAACACAACCAACACAAACACCATCTCTTTATGAAACAAGAGGAAGAACATACACCATTTTTTGATTACACAGTTGTTGCAATGAGATATAGTTTAAATGACCAAACCACTCATGCCAAAGTTTGCTCAAGTCATCACTATGAGAAACAAAAAAAAATGGAAAAGATGATGACCCAAAGTTGTCAAACTTGTACAACCTGGTAATATCATCAACAATTCTAGTTGCAAGAACATGCTTAAGATATTTTAGATCCTTGATTACAACTTAGTGAGGTGAAAACTCTACGGTTTTACCTTCACCCGAATGAGTGATTTGATATACTGATAGACAATTACAAAGAAGACTTGGAACACATAATACATCATTGAAATGACCATTATCTACTTGAATTGTTCCAGATCCTACAACACTAAGAGATCTATCATCACCAACAAATATTTTCTTTGTGTTACATTCATTTAGAGAAGAAAATATGTCTTTATCCTTATCCATATGATAACATGCTCCATAATCAATAAGCCACTCATCAGAAGAAGAAGTAGAAGTTGCATTGAAGGAGAAATGAGAAGCAAAAAGTGCATGTCCATGAGAAGAAGAAGAAGTAGAATCAATACTGATGTTGTGCTTCTTCATCACTACTTCTAAATATGTCATCTTCTTGAAACATTTGGACTCATCATGACCATCTTTATCACAAAATTTGCAATGTCTGTCAGTCTTCTTATTTTTATATTTTTCTCCTTTGTCACCATTAGGAGTTGAAGTTGTCTGAGTGGGTTTGGGACCCTTGTTTTGTTTGTTGTTGTGGCGAGGATGTTTCTTCTTGGGATTTTTGGGTTTATCTTTCTGTCGAGCTACTAAGGCTTTGTTGGAGGTACCTACAATGTTGATCACTCCAAGTTCTACAAGATTATCTTGCTCTATAATCAAATCATCACAAAAGGACTCAAGAGTGGTTTTTTGATAATCTTTTCTGAGATCTACTCTCATGGCATAAAATGTAGATACTAAAACAAAATATGCACTACCTATCTTAGAAAGAATAATATATATGTAATTCTCTTCCTCCAACTTTATCTCACATTCTTCACACAAAAATACGAGTTTTTTAAACTTAGATAGATAGTATTCAATGGAAGAAAAATCATTTGGACTTAAAGTCAATATTTTATTTTCTAATTGATGTGTTCGAATAATATTGTGTTTACCAAACACAAATTCAAGATTTTCCCAAGCTTCGTCGAGGTCATTAATTTCTTGAAGGTGGAACCTTAAATCAGGAGATGGACATTCCAATCAGTCCACGTACTTTTTCACTCCTATTAGCCTATTGTACTTTCTTATCAGCATCAATATTATTTTTCCTTTCCCAAGGTAATCTGGTACAAGTCTTTACTTTGTAATAAATCCTCCATATGGGATTTCCATTGGAAGTAGTTGGTGCTGGTAAGCAAGAGATTACTGGAAGAAGCCATATTAAATATGCAGATAATATGGATTTAAAAAATGAAACTGATGATTTGGATGGAAAGATCTCAAAAAATTAGGCGGTTTTAAAAAACATGACATTGAAAATGGACTTCAGATGTGAAAATTATGCCCCTTTAAAAAACGGCATTAACGGTAACCAAATAACCACGTGGTGGTGATACCCCTCCAAATAACCTCACTTTTACAAATAAGTTGCTTTATGAAGTGACCCACTTTTATAAAAAATAAGTGGGGATCACTTTTACAATGAAGTTACTTTATAAAAGAAAGTTGCATGCAAAATAAATAACTCTAAAATAAAATATTAAAGCTACTTATAGTGATTCACTTTTATACTTGAAGTGAGATACACTTTAAAATGGAGCATGGAATTTTTCAAAAAAAGTAACAAAAAGAGAGACTTGAACTCAAGACCTCTTAATAAGAAAACTTTTAACCAAGTGCGTCAGCAAAACACATTGTATTGTTTAGCAGGAGGACTGATGTTGTTGTTGAAGACGGCCTTGGAGAGTGTGCTAAAAGAAAACTATTTTCACAAAATAAAATATTTTTTCTTCTAGATGAAAATAAGGGTTAGATCTCGGTTAGCTTAAAATAACAAAAAGAGAGACTTGAACTCAAGACCTCTTACTTAATAAGGAAACTTATAACCAAGTGGGCTAGCAAAACATTTTGTATTATTTAGCAAGAGGATTGAGGGTGTTGTTGTTGTTTTTGATGTCGTTGTTGGTGGCCTTGGAGAGTGTGCTCATAAAAAACTATTATCACACAAGAAAACTATTTCTCTTCTCGATGACAACAAGGGTTAGATCTCGGTTATCTTACCCGAAAAATGCACCTTTTCCTATATGTTTATGATTTTTCGAGATCGCACAGGGCACATGTAAAAGAGCATATGTTGATCTAAAAGAGTAGCAACCCAGAAACAAACAATATAAAACTAAAATAATACTCGCAAAAAATTAAAAAGGGTGTATTCAACCTTTATACCTCCGTATCTAGCTGAAATGGTCGTATCTTGGGAAAACATAAACCTTTTCAAGTGAAAAAAAAAGCATTTTTGACATAAACAAGTGATTTGGGTGTAATGGAACAATCCTCTTAGCCCATAAATGTATGAAAATGGCAGAAAAAAGAGATGAGGAAACTCGGCTTCACGATCTCGATCTACAACTGGAGCGGGTCTTCAAACAAGATCTGATACCATGTTCGACAACACATGTATTCCAATAGAGGATGAACACCTTCAATAACCACTCACACAACCATATCAAAGATCAACACACTGATGTTTTGACATGGTAAAACCCCAACGGGGAAACATCCACGTAGAAGTTTATTAATGCAAAAGAAAAATATTACAGAGAGAGATTACAAGAGAGTTTCTCACAATCGATCATCGACAAATGACCCTCCATGCTCTTTAAATAGAGATCATGGAAAAATCAGGTGTTAAGCCACTAATCAATGGCCATTAAGATAGAGGAGAATATGAACCATTGGATCACTCTATGTCGATAACATATATAGTGACCGTCAAATTTCCTAACTACAAATTCATACTAATTCATACTAAAGAAACACACTTTTACCTAACGACACATTAGACCAAGTAGATCTTAACCAACTCCTAATTTTCTAAATATCCTAACATTGTGGTGGTGAGTAAAAGTGACGAACCTAAAATCATGGGAGGGTATAGTTGGATGCATATTTTAGAAGTGTAAATGATTGATAAGCCTACCTAATTAGAAGATTAATGCAAGTTAAGCTTAGTTAACCATGATAAAATATAGAGGAGTAATTCTTTGACTTGATCAGTATAGTTACAAGTCAGCATAGCCAACCAATGAAGTAAATGCATAGTTGGTGATGAGCCTTAAATGAGAGACCTATATCCCTCATGCTTTACTAACACAGATCCTTTGTAGAAATGAATCTTGTTATTTTGTCTTTAGAATGAATCCAAGACTTCCATCCTCGATGTGATTTTCACTCAAATAACCAACTAACAATGCAATAACAAAATGAAACTCATGTTGTACAATATGCCAATCACGATAGGTGTCCAACTCAATCAATGCAATTGAATCATTTGCATGTACTCAAGCCCTATCAGAACAATGCACCCACATAACACCTACTTATATAATCTATGTCTCTATGCTTGTTCTACTTCCAACAACTTATGTTATTTTCTATTTGCAATGCTCAATTTTCAAGTGCCAATTGAATGACATACCATTAAAATCATTCTTGTTTCTCTTTTGAAAATAAGGCACACACAATCGCTTCCAAAACTCTAGTATATACTTGAGTTGAGTGGTTTTGTTTATTTTTTAATCAATAAAAAAAAATGGTGGATTTGTTAAAAAAAAATGGTGACTTTGTTTATTGAATTAGACAAAGCACCACACATCAACATTGTTTTCTAAAGCAATGCTTTGTTTCTTAATTGCAAAACAAGGCATGTATATTAAAACATTTATATGCTTTGAGTTGAGGATACAATTACCATTAATACTCCAAAGATAAACAAGTGTATCTTCACATACCGAGCAACAAATTAAATATTGTTAATGAAAAAATGAGCAAGCTATATTCTCATGCAATTAATTACCTACGCACATCAAAGTAGTCTCATAAGCTCTAAATTTCTCCAACATTAAGGAAGGGAAGAAATGGTAGAGAAGCATCATGCTCCAACATTAATACAAAGCAAAGACATTGTTAGCTGAATATTGACACCCATCTATAAATGCAAATTCCAACCAACAATTAAATAGTAAATCGATCTTTAGCTTACAAGAGGAAGAAACATTTCAAATTATTTCCATGGGAGGGAACATTCCAATCTACCACCATTGATTTAATTGCTACATATGGCTATAGGGAATAGTGGTCGTCATAGGCTCTGTTGACCACAAGGAAATCTAGATGATGAACCACTCCAATTCTTTCAATATGCTCCTAAGATAGATTACCATGTAACATCTATCAAATAGAAGGATGAGAGGCCAATTCCTACATTAGAGTTATCGATGGCGTGTGGGTGAAAATGAAGGAACTAAGACTATGATCTAATTACACCATATGAAATTTATATAAAATTCCGAATGATCTAGTAAGAGATTGATGGAATTACTAAATACATAGAAATGTAAATAAAATGTCGAGTTAGGGGAAAGTGATATGGTAACAATAGTTTTATCTAAACATCAATCTCTTTTAAGCAATGGGATAGAGATTATAGGTTGTGTAGATATTGTAATTGATTAAATAGGACAAGAATTGATTATAATTTACAACTTATATCAATGTAATATGTGTGGGTGTACAACCAAGTACTAATTCGAAGAAGAAATCATTGGGAATGTAAAAACATTTTGCAAATGAATTTATCTATAATAAGCATCCATTTGATGATTGAATCTTACCATGTGCAGCATTTATCAACCATTTTTTGTAACTAACAATTCAAACAATGAATAAAAATGATACATCGATATTTAATTTAATGGGAATCAACACCTTATCTGGAAGCAAGTAACAAAACTAGAGCACATAAAAGTACATTCACACAACTATTTAAGCACAATGGACAATACAAATTTTACCCTAGAAAATGAAATAGGAAAACTAACTTCAAATGGTTTCTCAATATTTATTTTTGACAATTATAGGGTTCTAATGCACGATTATGGCCCTATGGACCATTCAACAATTTCCATACCTAGACTCCTTTTTGTATCCTCTCCTCTCAACCAAAAAGACCATTTGTGAGTCAAATTGTTGAAGGATATAAGAAGTTCTAGGGGTAAGGGGAAGGTCAAGCATTCTTTTCCTTTCATTTCCCACTCACCATTGTTCTTTCTCCCTTTTCATCATTTTCTCATTCTATTTTTTTTCTTCTTTTCTTTCATTTAATTTCATAATGCTTGCATTGTATTTTCTTTTTCTTTTTCTTTTTCTTTTTTCCTTTCATCTCTCATTAAATGTCTATAATTTTGGTCCATTAATATTTTATAAACCATTCATGTGGTGTCGCGGTTGGAAAGTCAAACTAGTGGTGTATATGGTCTAAGGTTTGACTGAGAAAATAAAGTAGTGGCGTAATATAATTATATGTTGTGTGCTCTATCTAAGAGAGTAGTTTTGCATGTAACTAAGTTTTATCCACTTCCCCATCGTGGGTAATGTAATGCAATGCAAATGGTGAATATGAAAGTAATGAAGAACCTCTTGTTGCCTCGTGTTGTGTATTGCTATGGAGTGAATGGTGTATGATGATATTGCTTAATGTTTTAGTAGATACCATGCATCTAATATGTATTATATATATATATATATGTAATGTTCTAGGATTTGTGTATAGTAATTTGCTTATAAATATAATGGGTTGTTAAAATTAAACATGGATGTTTTGTTATCTTACAAGTCCCCTCTTTATCATTAAGTCTCAGTAGTGCTTTAGGTAATACATTCTCCTTATATAGATTAAATATCCCAACACTCTAGACTATGACAAAACCCTTTATAGGACACCTTTACAGAACCATGATCTCCATTAAGAGCTAACATCATGTATATTTTAAAGATATAAACACATACTCTTCTAAATGATATAATTTTGGATCAATGAATATTTTCATGGATAGATTATTATGGTGTAGAATGAGCTTATCCCTCTTTAGTATCTGTCTCTTTTAATGAGTTTATGTAATAATAGTTATTAGATGTCTTTGGTAAACCTCAGATATTTATTAAACTATGAGGTTTCCATAAAAGGATAAGGGCACGATCAATGATTTCATGATGAACCTATACTTCACTAGATCATCATAAAAAGTAGAACAAAATCCTTCTCTCATCCTATGTTTCCATCCTTGTCACTACAATTATGAAAAACCACTAGTACATATAAATAGTTATAATTGTAGTTTGTGTTGGAGATATTTGTCAGAACAAAAAAATAATGTCCAATGAATATGAGTCAAGATAGGTTATACCACTCAAACATCGACGTGATACAAGTCTAACACTGCTAGAAATAGTTTAGAATGAGACATTAAATACCATTGCCCCACTATGTCATTCTAAGTGTATATTTCTCACTACTGGAATTTTTTGTTAAAATTGAACGTTTTCACCCATTTTGAAGTTTTTTTAGAGGATGTTTAGGAGAGGATATTATCAACACTCACATGGAGAAAATGTTTTACCTCCTAATAAATGGAGTCCTCTATATGTGTACATGCACTGGATTTTAGAATTTTCCTTAAAGTAAGGGGGTTTTATTGTTTTCATCTAATGGAACTTTCTCTCAATGTATGTGTTCAAAGATTCAACATCAAATTATAAGTCTTGTACAAAATATGGAGTGTAAGAAAAAGTCAAGTTAGAATATTAGGGTTTGGAAATCTCACTGAGATCACTTGAATTTCGAGCATGTAACATATTATTAGATTGGTGGGTTGAGATCACATGTGTGAAAAATGTAGTGTATACTGTGGGTGAAAAGGTTAGGAGAAGATAAATTCAAAAACATAAGTGAGTTCCTACTAACTGTTTTTTCTAGTTATGATTTTGTATATTTTGTATTCAAACTCTAGAGAAATCTTTATAGTTATTAAGAATATAAAATATCAAATAGAGTTTTTTGTTTTGTTATTCCAACCTATGATTTTGGGATCCTAATGATAATTAATAAAAAAATATTTAATGTATGGGGTTCATAAGACATCAAGAGTCTAGATAAAAAGATAATCATATCTCTATGCATTTTGTATTTGTGACTCAACTTATATTTTCCTTTGAGGATCAAGATATAATCATAACCCTTGAGAATCAAGACATAATTGAAGTGACTTTAAATAAATAAAAATTGATATAAATCATTTCAATTGCACAAATAAATTAATCACCAGAACATATAAATTTATTGAGCTAACATAATAGCTTACGAACAACCTCATAACACATCATATTCCTTAAATTTCATAAAACAAATACATAAATTAACATACCCTTGTCTGATGCTAACCCTCCATTTGTCTTGTTGTTCGTTGCTGAACTGTGTCAACGTTGCCCAAACCTTGTTCCACCCTGCCAACTAGGAAAACTTCCTAGCTCCAGGATATCATATGGATATCCTGGCCCCCATGCCCAAAACCTCCAGCAAACCGGTGCCCCCTGTACTGATCCAATCCGACTACAGAACTCAAACTCTCCTCTCTCTGTGCAAATCCAAGAGAACCCTCCAAAAATGAAATTCCCCGTAGAATGATCCTCCCTGCCTCCGTAAACCTCCTCCCCTCATATCCCTCCTTCACCGCCCTTTCACCCCATTTACTTCCTTACCTACACATAGTTAATGCCCCTTATCCAATTATTTAATGTTCTCTATCCATTTATTAATGCCCCTTATCCCTTTCGTATACGTAACCTTTTTAATTTAAAAAATATAACTTATTAATCTTTTTAAATTTAATACCCATGTTATTGAATGTAATAGGTAGTTAATTAATTAATTAATTAATCAAAATTATAACCTTTAATTAATTAATAAATACTTAATTAATATCATTAGACCAATCTTTGTTTAGTTATTAACATGTTAGGAAAAATTAATTACCTAATAAATCTTTTACTTAATAATCCCTAAGTATATATATTCTACTAGGGTTGTTACATACACCCACCCTTCAGGAAACTTCGTCCTGAAGTTAAGGTATCTTATGGTACAAAGGAAAAGAAACATGGTTCACACATTCATAACAATTAACTGACATTATCAGTAAGTAAGTCAAGAAAACTCATACATACTAGTGTATATGTACAAGAAATGTATGTGTAGCTAGTACATACAAGTCTCGTGCATGTAGTGATAATCAAAACTACCATCCTTTAGTAACTTATGTATGCATCCAATCCAGTCAGCAAGATTAGTCTTTTATAAAAGACAACAAACCAATCAATTGTTTGAGAAATTCTTTAATCGCTATTATCCGATTCATCAATTTTATTTAGACAACTGTGGTTTAGTTATGTAATTATGAATATTCATATATACACATTTCTCTCTTCTTTTTTTGTTGAAGGGAAAACATTAAATTCCACCATTAGACAAATATCCATACTCTCTCAACTATTTCTACTCATCCTTCCTCCCTAACCTACTTCCATCTCCATTCCTATCCTTCCTCTACTAGACTATCTTGGAGCGTCAACTATATTGAACTAACTCCAAATAGAACCCGTAAGCAGAAGTGTCACTATCTCGACCAAGTTTCCCCAGCAGGCATCTGAAAGTCATCATCACACGTCTTGGGGAGCATGAACTATCACCGTCCTCCCATGACTTCAGGTTTCAGAGGATACACGGTGGGAAATGCCTCCACCCCTCCTAATCATAACTAGGGTCCACACCCTACAATGGAATATACAGTGGCACCGTGTTGCTAGAGGTTTTGTCATCGTTTATTCGGTTTTGGGTAGTGTCATCACCTGAAATCATACACTGATCCACAGATCATAGAAATGCATCCAAACCAATATAAATTCCACATACAATATCCATACCATAATGTTTCTCGCTTAGTGGTCCTGATATCCACTTTCATCATCATTATCCCTTGGTTATTTCATAGCCCATAACCTGTAGATTACTCTGTAACACAAACTCATACATTTCTATGCATTATCATCATGTAATTGCATATTATCATCATTTCAATTTGGTATCCATGTATCGATAAATTAACATCAAAGTTTTCCAATTAGAAATAGATCTCATAATATCCCACAATTCAATTTCGACACCCATTCATAAGATTATCATTTATCCAAAATAGATTGCATCATATCCAACATCATCAATAACATTTAAACATTCGTAAAATTTACATTCACGTAGTAGATCGCATCATATACATCATCATCAATAACATTTAAACATTCATAAAAGTTCATAAATTTTAAAGTTTA
>ML792346.1:189456-225601 GCA_009831015.1 Picea engelmannii
TCAACGGTAGAAAGGATCGATCTTGTGATCTATTGTATGGAGTAAAGAAGCAAATTCCCCAAGCCATACAAGGCTATGGATCTTGTCGATTTCACAGAAGTGCTTAGGACTAGGCTGAGACAACAATGCAAGTTGTTGTGCAAAGTATACAATGGACATACTCAGTCTTCTGGCAGTTTTCTCATCCAGAAGGGTTGTTGGCAGCGATTGCAGGGCTACTCCAAGTAGTTGTTGTTACATACCTCCTTGTGAAGAGGAAGCAAATGCTTCGTGTAGTGGAGAAATATGAAGTTTGAGAGGAAACCCACATCCAGTGTACACCTATTTTGCCTTCAAAGTTCAAAATAAGGCCTTGGGAGAGACAACAAGTGAGTTGGGTTTCTGTTAATTTGTTATTTCAGCTCTTGAGAGCATGTAATCTCATGGAATATATGTAAAATGAAATATATGCGAAGTGATCACTCAATTCATCCAAAGCAGCATACCGTAATTTTTCAGCGATGGCATTTGGTCGTATACAACTTTTTCTGGAATTAGGTCTAACTTCTTAGGTAAACTGTATGTCAAAATTTCAATGAATACAATGGTATATTCATTGTTTGAAGCTACTCTGAATTGAATTAGGCCGAAATGTTCTTATTCTTAGGACCTTTAGAATGGTCATGGACCATATTCCACTTATGTTCTGTAATAGCATTCTCTGCATAATGTTGGATAAGGTTGTTGCAACTATTAAATCAAGCAGATTCCACAGATTTTAGCCATCCATGTTCAGCATTTTTAAAATGCACTACCTGTTACCCAACTAAGCTTTTAACGTCTCTCTTCTTACCTCATCGTAGTTCAGTGGAGGGCTGGGTAGTGTTAATCAGGTGGAATCGATATATATAAGAATAATGGAGCTATGAGTTTAGAAGTGGTCAGGTTGAAGAGACTTCCTGGGTTACCCACCTAACAATGAGTGGGATTCGACCTCCTGCCCCATCTCCTGCAGTATTTTCACAAGAAATAAGTAGCATCCACACAAAGCATGAAATGGTGGTAATTTTGGCAGTTTTTTCCATTCTGGTGGCTCTGTCGATGGTAATTGGTGGCAGCTGCTATGGCTACAAACGGCGCAAGAAAAGAAATGTATCCTCGTCCCTTAAAAATGCAGCATACGATCTGCAGTACAACGTATTCAACACTTCATGTAACTCTATGGATTCACAGAGAAAGTGCCCCGAAGAATACATTATGCCTGCCATACATGTGCATCAGACAGGTGCACAGGCTTTCACATACAAACAACTGCAGTTTGCAACTAATAACTTTAGTGTGGTCATGGCTGATTTGTGTCTAGGATGCTTAAATGGGTTGTGACTTGAACTATGTTTGATTTTTTTTACATCATATGCCATCAAATTTGCTAACAATAAACTAGTCGTTTCTTTGTCTTGTTTTTAGTGTCTTAATCTTGTTTCTTAAGTCAATCCAGGAATTCTAATTATAGTGGATTTTAATTATAGTGGATTCTAATTATAGTGGATTTTAATTATAGTGGATTTTGGGTATTCTATTTTGCTTTTTAATTTCTATTTGGAAGAAGAAATGGGCATATTTCTTCACTAGAGTTGTTGTTAGATAGACGTTTGCGTGAAAATTATCTTACATGACCACCATGATCTCCACACACTTTCAAATTCCCTTGTATTCTTCACCACACATTTATGCTGCTCAACGGTCACAGCTTCCACTCCCGCTGGCATCCATTTGTTATTTTTCATTGTTCTTACCTCTTAACTCTGTAAATTCTGTGTAGTTTCATGAATTCGTCAGTTCGGTAGTTGTTGGTAATAACCATTGAGGATTTTTAGTAGTGTAGTTGTGGAGTAGGTGAATAAAGTCGTTTCACAGCACAATGATGCTCAACCTTGTTCAGGTTTGCATGGATTCCATCTGCTTACTGGTCACAGGGAACTGGATTATATAACGCGTGTAATGGTAATTGTTTATGTGGTTTCTATTTGTAGTTTTTAGCGTGATTGTTTGTGTGGGGCTAGCAGGAGCAGAAGGGAAAAAATGTGCAGTTTTGCAGAGAAGCTCGGCTGGAGGATCCAGAAACATAACGAGGCAGCAGTTCAACATTTTTACATGGACTTCGGTGTAAAAAAAAAAGCAAGTACTCAAGGTGTGGATGCATAACAATAAGCATACACTAGCAAAAATATTTAACATTTTCCACTTGTATATCATTATACCTTTTCATTTTCAATTTGTATTGTTTATATATATTTAGATTTGTTTATATATAATCAAAATAATAGTGTGTTTGGTTTGCAGGTTAGGTGGGACTGGAGCTAGAGCTTGGAGCTGTGGCCCTCAGGCCCAGATTTCAAACAAAAAGCTCTGATACCATGTGAAGTGACTTTAAATAATAAAAATTGATATAAATCATTTCAATTGCACAAATAAATTAATCACCAGAACATATAAATTTATTGAGCTAACATAATAGCTTACAGACAGCCTCATAACACATCATATTCCTTAAATTTCATAAAACAAATACATAAATTAACATACCTTGGTCTGATGCTAACCCTTTGCTTGTCTTGTTGTTTGTTGTTGAACTGTGTCAACACTACCCAAACCTTGTTCCACCCTGCCAACTAGGACAACTTCCTAGCTCCAGGATATCATATGGATATCCTGGCCCCCGTGCCCAAAACCTCCATCAAACCGGTGCCCCCTGTACTGATCCAATCCGACTACAGAACTCAAACTCTCCTCTCTCTGTGCAAATCCAAGAGAACCCTCCAAAAATGAAATTCCCTGTAGAATGATCCTCCCTGCCTCCGTAAACCTCCTCCCCTCATATCCCTCCTTCACCGCCCTTTCACCCCATTTACTTCCTTACCTACACATAGTTAATGCCCCTTATCCAATTATTTAATGTTCCCTATCCGTTTATTAATGCCCCTTATCCCTTCCGTATATGTAACCTTTTTAATTTAAACAATATAACTTATTAATCTTTTTAAATTTAATACCCATGTTATTGAATGTAATAGGTAGTTAATTAATTAATTAATTAATCAAAATTATAACCTATAATTAATTGATAAATACTTAATTAATATCATTAGACCAATCTTTGTTTAGTTATTAACATGTTAGGAAAAATTAATTACCTAATAAATATTTTACTTAATAATCCCTAAGTATATATTCTACTAGAGTTGTTACAATAATCATAACCATATACTAAATTTTATGATATGAAAAATAAAATTATCAAAACATTTTTAACAATTTTAATGATCTATATAAATGATATCAATACCAATAACAACAAATATATAAATTTGAATAAAAGTAAATTAAAATACAACTAAATTTTATATTTAGTAAATAATAATCAATATAAAATTTAACCCCTTATCCCAATAAATTTTATATTTGGTAAATAATAATTAATATAAAATTTAACACCTTATCCCAATTCACTTGTGAAATCCTATTTATTGATTAAATAATTCAACTGTGTTTGAAAACAAAGAAAATACATCCAACATGGAGATTACTAAATGGGTTCTTCCCTAAAATTTAGTCAACCCTCCAACCGTATCTCTTTGCACGATCTACTCAATACAAAGGAAAGTGACTTATTCTTTTTTTTTCCACAGAAAATTATGCTTTATATTTATATAAATATAAATTTTTCCTTTACAAAAATGTCCCAAAAATATAATCCGGATAGAGCCTTCCTCACTTTTAAAACCAACACAGTCAGAAAGAATAGAGTGAGGAACATATATACATATTCCATAAGCTTTATCTAACTTCACCCATCAACAGAAGGACAAAAAAGATACACTAGACAGATCTAACCATGGAGAGGCTAGTGGCCTTCAAACTTCCACAAAAAAACACATGAAAAACCAAGAGCATAAAGACTAATAAAGATCTAAAAACTGATGAGGACCCTCGTGTTCCTCATCACACTGATAGTAGACTATTCTCCTTGGTGCTTGTAAGAGCGCATGTTTGGATAAGTTGTCCGCAACTTTGTTATCATCCTTGTAAACATGTGAAAAGGACATTTTCTGAAAAAAGATTGATGATCTCCCCGAGACAGTCCTTCTAGCATTCCAAGGCAGCCACCAGAAGTCATCCCTTCCCCTTCAGCCATTCAATGATGATTTTTGAATCTCCCTGAACATGTATCTCCAAAATCAAAAGGCGAGATGCCAGAGTGAAGAGGGCCCATGCTCCTAAGAGCTCGACTTTAGTATTAGTTCCCATCCCACAGTTGAAAAACCATTTATAACTTATGTTCTCACTGATCCTAATTCTTCCACCAGCTTCGCAATTGTTTCCCGATGACTGAGCTTCCCCGTCGAACCAACCAATCACCCCCCCCCCCTCCTTCCATATTTGTAGGATTGAAACCACGACAGGAAGCTTTTGTTTTGGAGTTACAATCCCTCATGTTCGAAATCAAAAGAAAAACCACCTTCTGTGAACTGGGAATACCATCTTCAAATATGGAAAGATTCCTTTCCTTCCAAATATACCAACAAATGACAGTCGGTAAGCATGGATACAATGTGTTTTGAGCTTTCCATGATTTGAAACAACCCGATAGGGTATCTTCTGTCCACCTAGCAATGAGATTTAAGGATAATGTAATCTTAATCCAGACCATTGTGACAAAAGTACATCCCACAAACAAGTGATATGTTGTCTCCAAACTTTGTTTGCATAACTGACACATGCCCAGACCTAAGAAACCTTTGCGTTGTAGAATATCCCAGGTGATAATTTTATTCTCAGCAATTAACCAAGTAAAAAGTTTTATTTTCAATGGGAAAGCCCAAGACCATAACGCTTTCCTCCAACCACCTATCACAAAGTTCCATCTATTTTTCTCCGTTGATACAAATGTGTTTTTAACATAAATCTGACCCGACGCATCTCCCCCCAACCAAATTAGCTCGCCTAAATTCTCAAGTAATAGAACACCAACATTAATGAGAGCTCTATGAAATAACTTCCATTCCAAAGCAAGACAACCCTCTAATTCTAGATCATCGCTAGATATCCAATTTGAGCCAATCATCCCCACATGAGGTTCACAATGTGATTGATATAGGTAGTGTACACCTTTCCTATTGATAGCAGAGATCAACTCTTCAGAAAAAATTGCCCCTTCCCCCAATCCCAAAATGTGATCTCTACCCAACATAATAGAGTTTCTTGTCCCTGGTCGCCAAGCCAACCAATGAAGTCGGATATGTAATGATTTTAATAGGTGTTTCCAGGATTTTTATCCTTTATCATCCACAATGTTTATCGTGCACAGCCAGTGAGCAACAAAAACAAAGGGGAAGTATTTTTCCTTTAAAATTCGGTGCCATAATCCCTCCTGCATGAGCGCTCTCCATAAAGTGTTTGTTGTCATTTCTCTGCTAAAACTACCTATATTTCTCAAGCCCTAGCCCCCATGTTGTTTTGGGTGAGCAATAAATTGCCAAGCACACAGGTGGATCTTCTTCTTATTGCACCTAGACCAAAGGAAATTGAAGATTAACTGTCGAATTCTTTGAAGGATCTAGGAAGGCAAGTTTGTCAGTGCCAACTAATAGACTCGTTGGCTTTCGAGAACTGCCCTAATTATGATTAATAAACCCCCAATAGTAAGCCATCTATTGCACCAGTGACTTATCTGACATTCAGACTTGTTAATAAGCCACTGTCGGACCTTTGTCCTGTACCTGTCAATCTTTAAATAATAGCCAAGATACCTGAAGCCAGTTGAAAGATCAAGGGAATTATAATGAAAAATATCTTTTAAATTCTCCAAAATATTTTGTTACAAACCATACTATAGGAAAGAAGTTTTCTTATCATTGATCTTAAGACGAGATGAATTACAAAATCTTCCCTGCACTCTTTTAATTTCTTGCCACTCCACCATAGATGCTTTAGTCATAATGAGAATATCATTGACAAACAGAAGATGTAGGACCTTGATTAGCATTGATACTTTAATGCGTGTCAGTAAGCCTTCCTCCTGACTTATTTTTAATGCCAGATTCAATCCTTCCATGATTAAAATGAAAAGTAAGGGCGACAGTGGTTACCCCCATCAAAGCCCTCTTCCACTATTGAAAAAACCGGAAGGCTCCCCATTTATTAAAATTGCACAGGTTGTTGATGTCATGCAATCCATAATCCACTTAGTTGTTGGCAGACCAAAACCGCATTGAAGTAAGACCAGCCTGAGAAAATACCAACTTACAAAGTCATAGGCTTTCTTCAAATCTATCTTGAGGATTAATGCTTGAAGCTTTTTGTCTTTGATAATTTGTAGGCATTCCTGCACCGTCCTGATTGCATCTATAATTTGCCTTCCTTTTAAAAACCCAAATTGTTCCTCAGAGAAGGCATGGGACATGATCGGTTTGATACGTTTAGCAATAATTTTAGAAAATATCTTATAGCAAAGATTGCATAGAGAAATCGGGCTTGCATAGAGATTGCAATAATTAAGAGCTTTGTTCACTTCTCCAATCAAGTGTGATTCCTCAACAACATCCATCAACTCTTTTGCAACAAAATCATAAAAATGCAGATAGAATTCCACTGTCCATCCATCAGGGCTAGGACTTTTGTCTTTGGCAAAACATTTTAATACCTCTAAGACTTCCTCCTTTGAAACGGGTTTGTCTAATAACATAACTTCCTCCTCATTTACCATCCATGGAAATAATCCCACCGATGGCACCTGATCCTCAATCGTATTGATGCTTGATTCTTTATAGAAAGAACTGAAATATCTCTATGCATCCATTTTAATAGCATCTTGTCCATAATGAACCTGACGTGAGTCATCTTTAACCTCCCATATATGTTTTTTGTTCCACCTGTAGCTGGCAAAATGATGAAAATATTTCGTATTTTTGTCCCCACTTTTTATCCATGTTTCCCTGCTCTTCAAACGCCATCCCTCATCCTCATCCAGGAGCAATTTGATTCTATCATTTTAAAGAGATTTCAAATGAGTTCTAATTTCACGACAATGATCACTTTCCAGAAATTTCTTAGTAAGTTGTGTGATCTTTGTTTCTAAACTTTCAAAGGCTAAAAATTCCTTCTTTTTTTCAACCAGACACATCTTTACCCGAGCTTTCAACACAGAAATATTCCTAGTCAGTCTACTTTGTGCTCCATACCCCTCTGCTTCCTGAGGGTTACTCCAAACTAACCGAACTAGGTCACAAAATGACTCTTCATGCAAACATCTACGGTTGAATTTAAAGGAGTATGTAACAAGCTTGTAACCATAATCTAACTGAAGTATCATCGACGCATGATCAGAAACAAATGGGAACTCCACCCACGATCTATACCTAGCAACATCACATAAGAGTTTTTCTTAAACATATGCTCTGTCTAGTCTCTTTTGGATCTCCTCCGCTCCTCTCCTACCATTACGCCAGGTGGGCAACAACATCGCAGGCATCACATCCACTAAATGGTTAGAAGTAAAAAGATTTTAAAAAAAGTCCGCCAATGGATCGGATAAGGCCACCTCGCGCCACACTTCATCAATGCTAGTAGTAAAATTCAAATCCCCCGCAAGGATGATATTCTCTTGTGCTAATAATCCTTTAGCTTCCATCTATTCCCAGAACTGTCTCTGACCCGAGCATGGCCCATATGCATTTATAAAACTAATCCTTTTTTTATCAGGAATGTGGATACCTGTCAATAAAATTCCACCAGCACTTAGAAAAGGTTGCAACTCAAAAATATTGGGGTTCCAAGCCACCAAAAGTCCCCCTGACTTCCCAATAGATCTAACAACACTAATCATCCAATTTGGGAAAATAGAATACATAAACTTCCTAGCCTTTTCGTCCGGGGCTAGAGTCTCTTGGAAAAAAATAATATTCAGTTTAGTATTTGATAGAAGTCTACCCAAGGTTGGAAATTTTAGGGTGCCACCTACCCCTCTTAATTTTAGGGTTAAGAGGATCATGATTTTTCCCTTGTGAGGGATTTCATGCCTCTAAGAACCCCCATATCAAGTGTGGGAACCAGATTCTGAACGCCAGTAGTAGATGTTAACCCTAATCTTTTATGTGCACTGCGAGTTTTAATAGGAGAAACTTCCAAACCTAAACCCAGGGACCAAGCCAGTTTCTTCCCTTTGTCATCTCTTTGACCGGTCACATTAACACCTGGAACACTGTGTAAGCTTCCATGATAGGCTTCCAAACCCCAATAGGTTGGAAAAGGTGAAGGGATAACTAAACCACTCAGATTCAGTTTCGAGATGTTAGTAACTGAATCTAAACAATGTTCCATCTCTGTAACAATAGACACCTGAGAGGTAGAAGCATCACAATACCCCTTAGGCTGTAAAGTATTAGCTTCGAGAACAATATGAGAAAGTAAAGCAAGAGGTAAGGCCACAATGTTCCTATCAGCATCAAAGTTGGACTCTCCACTATCAAATGAAACCTTTGAATTACCACCATTCTCGGTATCTGGTAAATTAGTAGTAGGATAAGACTTCTCCAGGAAGTCGCTCTCCCATGACGATAGCTTAAAATACAAAGAAGGGAAATATAATCTTAACTTACCGATAAAAGAGCCCGAGAGGAGTTCTGTTATGTCTTCAACATTCCCCGAGGTAAAATCCCCCACTTCTTCAACATCCCCTTCACTCATGTACTGATCTTTGGTAGGTGATTCCATAGAATCCTCTGAAACTCCGCCTCCAGTCGAAAAGGGATAGTCATTGTGCAGATGTCATGTCCGCCTACATGAATTACAATGAAATGGTAAACCTTGGTAGTCAAGTCTCTACACCATCACCTAACCATGCCATTCCAACTCCAAATATTCCATGAGACCAGCGTGTAAGTCCAGCTCGACTAATACATGTGCCATACATTTATCAGGATCTTGTAAACCCTTTTCGTCAACCTTAAGGAAGCGACCGCGCAAATTTCCAATGGCCATCATGGCCTTTTTGTTCCATAAGTTGAGTGGAAAACTTGGAAGCAGAACCCACACATGATGAAGGCTAAAAAAATCAGTAGCTAGATCAAACCTCATTTGCCACCTCTTGAGCATGATGCTGCCACCCTCAAAATCCCAAAAACCATTTAGTATGATCTCAACGTCTTCCGGTATTTTAAATACCAGATTGAACCACCTGCATGGCAGTGTCAAATATTCAAGGTCAAACCCAATAATGGGTGACCAAGTCTGCTTCATCCACTCAGAGAAAGGAATACTACTCTTAGACTTGTATGCAAACCTCCCAACCAACGCGCATAGGGATAGTTTACAAGTTTCCTCCAATCCCACATCCATTCCTATGACCAAACAATGCCTAACCTTCTTAGGTTTCCAAACCCGTGTCACCTTTTCGTGTCACATCTCCTTCACGCACAAAGCCTCCCTCTGTGTGCAGAATGAACTTATACCTGTAGCCTCTCTATGTAGCATCGTCTGCTTGCGAAACCCCACCTTATCACAGTCATGGACATAATCATCCCCAATACACCGCGTAGGTAGCCCATTACCCGGACCCAGAGCTACATGGTTCAGTAAACCAATCTCACCATCCCTCAAGGAATTCAAAAACCTCTCGGGTAACTCACTACTTAGTTCAAAAGCAGATAAATTTGAAGTAGCCTCAACATTTCCCAAAGATACCAACTTCACCACCTTGTGTGAGATGATTAAATGTGTTGGTGGAGACTTTAATGAGGAGTGGTTATTCTTCAGTTTACCGCCAACACCTGTATAGTAATTTAAGTCATCTGTAGGATGGAAGAGACCTTCACGTCCCCAAGTCTCCTCGTCTACAGTGCCCATGAGGTCGTTGACTTCATATGCCATCCAAGGAGTCTTGTCAGCCAATAAAAAGGTTGCCAGCACAGTAAACAAAAACCAGTAGTTATGAAGGCCCTACCACCGAGGACTCCATCTCATAAAACGTATTAAAACTGATTAAATTAGCAATAAAACTCAAGTTCTAACTATATAAGGGTCTCCTCTAAAAACTGGACAGTGAGAAACCGCCATTAGTCCAAAAGATCAGTTCTAAAAATAACAAAACCGATAACTATCCTTCCAGAAAAAATTTAAACCACTACTAAAAATAGTATCCTGCTGAAAAACCATCCTTCTAATTCCTATGTTTGGTAATCCTCCATTAAAACCTTAAATGAAATGTTCCATCCTATACTAAGTTTAGTAGTCCCACTTCCGGATATCCATTCGTTATGCATTACTTGATACCATCCTTTCCACTATATTCCATCTTGTTGATACCTTTGTGCTTATAATACGTCGTCTACTCAATATAACTTCATTGTGGAAAGTGACTTATTCACCATTTCACATATTCAAAAGTCATATTCAACTCACATATGTCATCCACGGAAGCCAATATCAAACGTCCTGCTCATATTTTGAAAGTGGAAAGAGAAAACTTGGGTGCCCAATAATTCCATCCAAATTTGACCAATGATTGGATTCTACAGCGCCTGTTGTTCTTTTTCGAAAATAAAGTGGGTCAAGAAAAGACGTGATGAAAGCGTCATTGTAATGGTATATATGTTTGTATTTGTACAAATACCTCGTGTTAGATATACATAAACAATAATCTATTAAGTGATATTTTGTTCTAAATTTAATAAACATTTTGTATAAGGTATTGTTTTATTTGATTCACGAAATTTTATCATGAAATTTTGTTTTACGTTATAGTTTTATTTAATTAATAAAAACTTTGATTATGAAACTTTATTTTAAAAGTTTTGAGGCATTATAAGATTACATGAATCCAAAAAAAACTTTACCTTGACATAAAAATTTGATTCACAATAAAAATTGAATTTGTTTAATTATTGACTTTAATGTGAATTTGATGGATTTTATTGTATCTTAAAATATATTTTCAGATATGTCTTATGTTTAATGATGGATCAATAAATTTTATGTACAATGAACATCATCCACTCAACCAACTTTATGGAAGAGTAGAAATATATTTCCTAGAGAAAGTATTAATTCAATTTAATTTAATTTATATATAAATGTCCACTAAAGGCCAAAGTTGATTCATGGAACCGCAACAAGTAGAATATGTAAAGACAATAAGGAGAAGGAAAAAGCATATCTTTAGAGAAAAAAAACTTAAAAGAAACAGAGAAGAAGAAAATAACTGGAAAGTACTACTACGAGATGGAGAATAATAAAGAAGTTTAAGAATAAGGAGGCTCCCTAGTTGAGACACGTTGCTCTCGAGAAGCACTTCTAACGTTCAAGACCAAAAAAAAATGTGTAATGGAAATGAGGCCATGTTAGCTATTAGATGTGCAATGCCTCACATGTCTATCGTGCGAACTTGGAAGTTGCACATGGGGCCTCTTCCTACTAATGTCTAAGGGGTGCTAGAAGTAAGAGGTAATAAACCCGGTGTATGTTGGTTTTGGGAATTGACCTCTAGTAAGTCCTCAACGAAGGTTGAACATCTCCTAGAGGAAGAGGGATATGAATCTCTACTCCTCATAAGCCATGAGTGTCTAGAGAGAACAAAGTGAATATTTGAAAATGTAGAATTTTTTTAAATGAGATAATATTGTATATGAGATTCTATGATAGATTCTGTTATTACAATGATGAATGTGCCAAATATATAGAGAACCTAAAGGCACATATGGTGACCATCCATGAAAGGATGCATCTCTAATAATTATAATAACTATTTATTATTATTATTATTATTATTATATATAGTTATTATAATTATTAGAGACACATCCTTTCATGGATGGTCAATTATATATATAATAATAATAATCATAATTAATAATGATATTATTAATTATTAATCCGGGAGAATGTATTCTCGATGTTGTCCAAAAATCAACACTCCCTCTCAATGAGGGAGACATTCTGCACCTCGAGTCCATATCACTCCTTGTCATGATCAAGGAAGGACTACGCCTAGGCCATTCATCACTAGCCAAGTCATCATGGCTAATACTGTAAGTGAATGTATCATCCTCCTCAGCCAAGTCAGCATGGCCACTCTGGGAGGATGTCTTCTTGATGCTAATAGCTGGAGAACATCAATGTCACAGACCATTCTCCTCGACCAAGTCAAAATTGCCACTCTACATGAATTTCTACCCAATACTGAGTCTTGGGGAAGCACCTCGAGTTTCTAAGACTGCACCTGGGCCATTCTCCTTAGTCAAATCAACAAGACCACTCTGGAGAATGTCTTCCCGATGCTTCTAACTTCAACACTCCTTCTCAACTAGGGAGACATTTTGCATCATTTTGCATCAGATTCTTGATTTCGAACTCTAAGGCCAACTCCCTCTTACACTTGTCAATGAGCCTTTGTTGATGTAATCATATCTGGTATGCACCCAGTTGATGTATACTTCTCCTCACATGCTCTTTTTGATCAACATAGATCGCTCCAACCTGGAGCATGCATGTGATAGGACCTCGAGCCTCTAAGACTGTGCCTGGGCCATTCATCACTAACCAAGTCAACATGGCTAATATTGTGAGTGAATGTATCATCCTCCTCAGCAAAGTCAACATGGACACTCTAGGAGGATGTCTTCCCGATGCTAATAGTTGGAGAACATCAACTCCCTGGACCATTTACCACTAGCCAAATCGACATGGCTAATCCTATGAGTGAATATATCATTCTACTCAGTCAAACTAGCATGAACACCCTAGGAGAATGTCTGCATGATGCAACCACCTAGAGAAACATTAGCACCTCGATTCTTTTCCATTCCTTGTCAAATCAACATGCCTAAGGAGAAAGACTCCGCCTGGGCCATTCACCACTAGCCAAATTATCATGACTAATCTTGTGAGTGAACGTATCATTCTCCTCATTCAAATCAACATGACCACTTTGGGAGAATGTCTGCCTAATGCTACTCATCTGTGGATGGGTATTGGAGCTTCAAATCTCCCTTATGCATCATGTCTCGGATGAAGTCCTATAAGAAACTTCTAAATCCATGTTGCCTCACGGCTTACAATAATGGATGTTGTATACTTTTCCTCTGTTGTACTAAGTGCCACTGATGTCTTCTCCCTGCTCAACCATAAGATCACAATGATCCCATACTGAAATAACATCTGGAAGTATTATTCCGATCTACTGCACTCCCTGCCCAGTCAGAGTCTGTATAACTCAGTGGCTTCACATCTCTATCTGAGGCATATCTCAATCCATATCCACTCATACAACGTAGGTATCTCAACAAATAGTTTTGTTGTCAAACAATGTACATGTCTCAGAATCAAGGTTAAAAGGTCCACATCCCAGTACTTCTGACTGGCTTCCTTCACTGAAACAAGGGAATCCTCTCCAAGAGGTCTCATATATCCTCAAGGTCTAGCCTCATGTCTGTCAGTCCCAGAGGACGTCTCTCCCATATGAATCTGAATCTGAAAAGGAATCCTTTCTAAATGAAAGTCTCTAAGAAACTGACTCTCTCTTATATTAGGCCCACTCTGAGTCTGCATTCTGCCTCTGAAGCTTGACTCCCTTTGAGGCTATATAGTCTTTGGAGTCATCTTCTCTCTTTGCATGTGTTGACCTCCTCTTCTTCTTCATTACATGGATGTGCACAACTATATACAGTGACCCTACAAATGATATGTCTTCTACTATGAATAACACACATTCATCATATACTTGATGTCATACGACTAACCATATTGATTTTCTAGTGTTAAATTAGACAAGCACAATTTTTTGCAAGTGGTAATTACTTCCAATGATATACAATATTACTTTAGTAAATTGTATAAGATCACTAAGTAATTACACTCAGAAAATTTCAACTACTTAGAAACTTCGGTTTCTTTCTTATATCACTTCCCACGTGTGAGGGAGAAAACACATGTGTGTTTATTGTTGTGTCTTTCAAGTGTATTTTTATAGTAATATTAAATTGATCCAAAGAGACAGGTCTCTTTGAAAATTAAATTTTCTTTCTTACAAATAGTTGGAGAATACCTCCCATAACTACCCATAGAATAACATTAATTTGGTTATAATCCATCCACAAAGTATTTGAATTTGTTAAATTGTTCCACCATAATTCATGTTATTCTTTGCATAAATTTAAGTAGAAGTAAATAAGCAGTACATTCTTCATATTTAGGTAATTAGACATTTTTACTAGAAATTAGTACCCACCATAATTTATGGAATTCTTTCTATAATTTTGGTAGGAGTAAAAGGTAAATATGTTGTACATAGAGATTGTAACAATCCAATAAATTTAACACTCCCAACACTTTAATCTACTCTCATTTTCCTCAAGCCCAATCCTCCTCTGATATCATGTTTAGTTTTTTATATGAGATAATATTGTATATGAGATTCTATGATAGATTCTATTATTACAATGATGAATGTGCCAAATATATAGAGAACCTAAAGGCACATATGGTGACCATCCGTGAAAGGTTGCATCTCTAATAATTATAATAACTATTTATTAATATTATTATATATATTAATAATAATATTAATAATTAATAATAATATTATCAATTCTTAATCTGGGAGAATGTTTTCCCGATGTTGTCCAAACATCAACAGAAAAGACAAAATAACCATCTTCTTATCTTGTAGTAAGGAGAGCATCATAATATAAGTTGGTCCTTGTTTTGGGCTCTAAGTAACATATCTAGCAAATATGATGCTCCTAATAAATATGGTTATTTTTCTAAATGTGAAGTTGGTGTGAGAAAACTCTAACCTAGGTGAGAGGGACCCTTAGGTTGCAATGTAACTGGGGTTTGGTGTATCCCAGGGGCTAAATGAGTCTATCACTTCAAAGAGATACAAGTTTGAGTAGTGTTGAAGTTTGGGAGAAAGAGGCTCTTTGGGCTCAGACCATGTGGATTAAAGGTAGACTCTTTAAATATTAGTATGAAAACCCTTGTTTATCTCTTGCTTGGAGAGATCATGAAAATTTGCTAAAAATATAGCTGGGAGTGGTTTGTCAATATGAAGGTCAATGAGGTGAAGCAATGAAGAGGCTCTTGTATACAAACATGAATCCATCCACATTATGCTTACTCCATATAGTATTTGAGAGGAAGATATGGATATCTAAGGAGAACACTCTATGGGTTTCCCACTCATTTGAGTTCTTTATCATTATCAGCACATGAAATATCACTAAAGCAATGAGTAGGGCTATGCCAATTTATGTTAGAATGATATCATGAGGAATCAATTGCATGGCATGAAGATATTTGAATAATATAGGGATAAGCACTTTATATATCATGTTCCATTCTATGCCTTGAAGGCAAGGTTCCCATATCTCACAACTATACAAGAGGGTAGGTATGACCAATAACTGAAAGATTCATATCATTGATCGAATGTATACTAAAACTAAAGTTGGAAACACTGATTTTCAAGAGTTTTGATAGTCGCATATCCCTTGCTCAGTATAGCCTTGTTGGTTGTTTATTTCAGTTATACCTTTAACATGATTGACCCAGGTTCAGGTCTACTGGAGATCCAACAAAGCCTCTAAAACTATCGACCCTCTTGGTAAACCAGAAGGCAGCACAACACACAGAGTTGCATGTGCAGTCTCACCCAAGATAGTCTTAATGGGTGACTGCAATACTCAAGTGCTTGCATTCCAGGACTGAATGGAGATATGTTAAGTGCATGTTGGACACATCGACTACACTGAGAGTGGGGGTGAATCAATGTAGGTCTCTCTTTACTACTTCCCTTCACAAAACGCCTTAGTTAGAAATCACCATTTACTCATTACTTATTGCTATCATTTATAACCAGTTAAATGTGAACATACATCAACAACATATACCAGTGACATATATCATCAATAATTCATCACTACAAGGAACACAAAGAAAACAAGATGTATGTACAATTTTCATTTTATTACGGACTACAATCCTTGGGTTATCAGCAACAACTAAATAGAGTACAACACTACAAGAGCACTAGCTCTATAATGCAAGACTCAGCTTACAAAACTCAGCACCAACTAAGAAGAGGATTCAAACCCCAACATATACCAATCTTTCAATAGGTACGCAACCTATCAGTAGTATAGCACGCATATGTACGCGCCCTACCAGTAGCACAACTCACGTATGTACGCGGTCTGTCTGTACTACAACGTAAATGGAGAACTCCCTAAAATAAGGAAAGTGTAATGTTACATGAAAGTATAAATAAGAGGAAAATCTCTGTTATTTAATCACACTTGAACACATTGAATATATTTTGTTGTGTGAGGCTTATTGCAAGTACTCATTGATACATATGAAGTTGTGAAAGTCTAAGGTAGTATGAAGGGGTGATGAGGAAATTCTTGAAATTACAGCAAATACTAAAAAACCCTATTTTTTGAGGTGTATGTGGGTTGACAGTGTATTAGGGTCCATACACATGCATGCTGGCAGTGTATTAGGGTGCACAAATGTTGGTAAATCCATGGAAACTTGAGAAGATGAAGATGAAGAGGTTCTAGATTCTGAGATCAAGCTCCCAGGAAGGTCTACAGTGCTCATATACATCATATATATCCATTGGTTCAAAAGGTATGTCTTATTTCTATGAATAGTTGGATTTTGATGTATGCATGAGAAATGGTTATGGAGATTTGAGAATTATCCCTAGAGAGACTAGTTGCTACATATGAACTTTTGTATAAGTCATAACTACAGAAATATAGTGTTGGTATAATTTATCATTGATGCTTCTTGTTAGAATTGAGGCACATATTGTATTTATTGGCATAAGGCTAAGGGTTTGTGGTACATGGTTGAGAGATTGTATTTGTGAAGTGGTTGATGTATTGAGAGGCTAAATATCAGAAAGTGTTTGATGACTAGATCATGTGAGGGATATTATACTTGTTCATGATTACACACACCTATATGGAACATGACTAGAGAGAGATGTATATGCTTTGGGTAAAGGTTATGTATGAGGATGCATGCACATGCTACAGTTACAGTCTGGATACAGTGATAGGTTGCAGATCTATATGAAAGAATTTGCAGAGGGTCAGAAGTTTTCAGAAGAAAGAAAAACCTAGTTTCCAGAAGGCATACGCAGGCTGCATAATAGTTTGGTTGTGGATTGCATAACAAATAAGGTGTGTTCTGCAACATTATAGGTCACGTACATGTTGTATTTTGTTGATACATGTTCATTTTAGGTATGGATTGATTACAGGGAAGTTGTACAGGTTGATTGCAGGTCAGTGGTATAGATTGATACAGTTGTATAGTGGTATATCTCACAGTGATAGTATGACAGTGGTTCCATCATTCTACTTCTACTCTAGGGCAGTTGGACGGGGCAAGGATAGGTGGTTGTAGCCACCTTCCGGTTGTAGCCGAAGAACTTAGGGGGTTGTAGCCAGAGAATTGGGGAGTTGGAGCTTCCCTCAGGTTGTAGCCTGAGAAACTAGGGGGTTGGAGCCTCCTTCCAGTTGCAGCTGGAAAACAAAGGAAGTTGGTGCTTCCAATGAATGTAATTCTTCAAGACATATAAGAAAAATCATTACATGGTTTTCTCCTGCTTTGGGTTTCCACGTAAAAAACTGGTGTACTGTGTATGTGTATGATTTTTCATTTGTTCATTTCTTATTTACTCTGCAGTTATTAAATAATAATGCTACATTGATATAACACTTGGATTATATGGTTAAAAAGGATTCAATTTATCTATTATTGATTCACCCCCCCTCTCAGTAATCCAACAACGGGGCCTTTGAACTCGAAACATTGTCCCAACATAGACACATGATTGAAAAGCTCCACGACGAGAGATATGCCTTGGGAAGCTAGTTAGAGGAACACCACATGAAAATGGAGACAATGAAAAGAATATTAGATCAGCTGGAAGGTGTGTAGCAATCACCAAGAAACCCGGGAGAGCAACAGGAAAATTCTAATAATGAACAATCGACTTCAGTAAACTAGATCCTTGACTTGAACGAGCTGCACCTAGAGACTATGCTGGACATACAACAGTCAAACTAGAAAATGGTAACTAAAATATGGTGTTTTAATGTTTTGTCTTACGATCTGTATTAACGGAATCTTCTATCAGAGTTATCTGGGGAACTATATCCTTAGAAATTTTGTTAGAAAAGGGGGTTGCAACAGAAAATGCTACTGTTACAAAATTCCACCCTTCTTTTGCAATAGATTCTCTCTAAGTGGTATCCCTCAAAGGTCTATATTGACCATTTTTTTGTAAATCAGTGGATTCTTCCACACCTCTAATATATATTTTACCAGTTTCTGTTAAAACAAAAAAAGAAACAAATTATATATTGCTAATAGAGAAATAAGCAACCTATATTCTCATGCAATTAATTACCCATGCCCATCAAAGTAGTCTCATAAAGTCTAAATTTCTCCAGCATTAAGGAAGGAAAAAAACACTATAGAGGCGTCATGCTCCAACATTAATACAAAATAAAAAATGTTTTCATTTAATACATCATTAGCTCAACATTGGAATCCATCTCTAAATGCAAATGTCATCGAACAATTAAAAGGTAAATTGTTGTTTAGTTTATTTCAATGTTCAAGGAAGGAATGTTTCAATCTACCATGATTGAAATCACTTTGTTTCCATCCAATTGTCATCTATACAACATACCATATGTATTAATACATTTGTAATTTCTACATATGATTGTAGAGAATAGTGGTGGTCATTGGTTCTGTTGACCATGAAGAATTCTAAAGGAGACAAAGAACCACTCCAACTCTTTCAATCGTCTCCTAAGACATATTACCACATAACATGTATCAAGTAGAAGGATGAGATATCGATTCCTACATTGGAGGTACTGATGGAGTATGGGTGAAAATGGAGGAGTTGATACTATGATTTAATTACACAATATGCAACTCATATAAAATTCCCAATGATCTAGTAAGATAATGAGGGAATTACTAAATACACAGAATTGTAAATAACAGTCGAGTTGGGGAAGGAGCTATGGTAACAATAGTTTTATTTCAGCCATCAATCTCTTTTAAGCAATGGGATAGACGGCCTAGGTTATTTAGATATTGTAATTGACCAAATAAAGGATAATAATTGATTCTAATCTAGATCTGATATCAATGCAGTCTATGTAGGTGTACAATGACATCCCAATTTGTTGAGGAAACCATCAAGAGTGTTAGAAAATTTTGCAAATGAATCTATCTACAATGGCCATACATTTGATGGTTGAATCTTACCATGCACAACATTCATAAACCAGTTCTTATACCGAACAATTCAACCAATGGATAAAAACAATGCATGAGTAGGAACTGACCCCTTATCCTCAAAATTGAGGTAAGCAGTGGAACTAGAGCACAAAAAAATACGTTCACATAAAAATATAAGCACAATGGACACTGCAAACTTTACCCTAGAAATCCAAATGAGAAAACCAACTTCAAATGGTTGCCCAATGTTTATTTTTGACAATTACAGGGTTATAATGTAGGCTTATAGATCTCTAGACCATTCAACAATTTACATACCCAAAATCCCTTTTTGCATCCACTCCTCTTTTCCAAAAATACCCTTTGTGAGTCAAATTGCTAAAGGATATAGGAGGTGATGGGGGTAAAGTGAAGTTCAAGCATCCTTGTACTTTCATTTCCCATTCCTCAATGTCCTTTTCTCAGACAATTCATTTTTTTTCCGCTTTTCTTTCATTTAATTTCATAATGCTTGCATCGTCTTTTCTTTTTCTTTTTATTTCAACCCTCATTAAATTTCTATTGTTTGTGTGTACTAAGATTTTATGAACCATTCATGTTTGTCTTTGGATCCATTTCAAATAAAGTGTGGTGTTTGGTAGGTTAGACAAGTGGTATAGTTGGTCTAAGGTTCGGCTGAGAAAATAAAGTAGTAGTGTAGTATGATTATGTTGTGTGCTTTATCTAAGAGAGTAGTTTTGTATATAAATAAGTTTTATCTACTTCACTAGTGTGGGTATTGTGATGTAATATAAGTGGTGAATCTGAAAGTAATGAAGAACCCCTTTTTTCTCATGTTTTCTATATTTCTATGGAGTGGATGGTGTATGATGGTGTTTCTTAATGTTGTAGTAGATAACATGCATCTATTATGTATTTTCTATTGTAATGTTATAAGATTTGTGTACATTAATTTACTTATAAATATATTGGATTGTTAAATTTAAACATGGATGTTTTGTTATCTTACAAGTCTCCTCTTTATCATTAAATCTTGATAGTGCTTCAAGTGAGACCTTTTCTCTATGGATATTGAATAAACCAACACTCTATGGTTGGCCCCTTTATAGGACACCTTTACAGAACCTTAGTCTCCATTAAGTGGTAACATAATTTATATTCTAAAGATACAAACACGTACTCTTCTAATTGATATAATTTGAGATAAATGAAGATTTTGATGGATACACTACTATGTCATAAAATATGCTTAGTCATCCATATTATGTGTCTCTTTTAATGAGTTTATGTACATTCATTATATGAATGTTGTAAATCTCAAATCTTTATTAAACTATGAGGTTGTCATAGAAAGCCAAGGATGAGATCAATGATTTCATTATGAACTCTTACTTCAGTAGATAGATGTCAAAAGTAGAACAAAACTCCTTCCCTCATCTTATGTTTCCATCCTTATTGTTTTAATTAAAAAAAACCACTAGTATATACAAATAGTTATAATTATAGTTTGTGTTGGAGATATTTGCCAAAACGAAGAAATAATGGCCAATGAAAATGAGTCAAGTTAGGTTACACCACTCACACATCCATGTGATTCAAGTCCAACACCACTAGAGATAGTCTAGGATGATACCTTCAATACCAGTGCCCTATGTGATTCAAGTCCAACACCACTAGAGATAGTCTAGGATGATACCTTCAATACCTGTGCCCCAATGTGTCATTCTAAATATCTATTTCCCACTACTAGAATTTTTCAATGAAATTGAACAATTTTACCCCTTTTGAGAGTTTTTTAGAGAATGTTTTGGAGAGGAGATTATCAACACTCACATGGAGCAAATTTTTGAACCTATAAATTTCACTAGTTAAATAACAAACTACCCATTTTATTTTTTTATTGGGATATTGCAGTTAAATGTTTCATCCTAATAAATAAACTCGTCTCGTGTGTATGTACAGATACCATCTTTTAAAATTTTCTTTAAAAAAAGTTTTATTGTTTTAATCTCATGAAACTCTCTCTCACACACACAAAATATATATATATATATATATATATATATATATATATATATATTCTACAAAATATTGGGTGTAAGAAAAAATCACATTAAAATATTAGGATTTGGGATCAATTGAACTTGAAGCCTCTAAGCTATTATTAGATTTGTGAGTTGGGATTACATGTGTGAAAAAGAACTTTGAGCCTCTAACCTATTACTGAATTGGTGTGTTGGAATTACATGTGTGAAAAAGAGTGTATACTATGGGTGAAAAGATTAGAAAATATGAATTCGAAGACATAAGTGAATTACAGATTTTTTCTGGTTGTGATTTACTAAGCTTTGTACATTACATATTCAAACTATAAAGAAATCTTTATAGGTGTTAAGAATATAAAATATAAATTATTTATTTGGTTTCGTTGTACCAACATAGGATTTTGAGATCTGGATGGTGATAGATGAAATATTTAATGTGTGTGGTTCACTAGATATGGGAATCTTTATTTATCCATACATTTTGTACTTGTGACTTAAACTCGTGTTTTTCTTACCAAATGAAATATTTAATGTGTGTGGTTCATGAGACATGGGAATCTAAATAAAAGATAAATTATTTTTCCATATATTTGTATTTGTGACTTAAACTCATTTTTTTCTTACCATCTAATATTATGATCATAATCATAAACTAAATTTTATAATATACAAACTAGAACCATGAAGACATTTCTTACAATTTTGATAATTTATAAATAATATAAATATAATTATAATATTTTTAGAATATATAAATTTAGATGAATGTAAATTTAAAAACAGTGAAAAGATTTAATTATTATAAATTTTATATTTAATAAATAATAATAAATATAATATTTAACATTTTATTTGATTAGTAAACACGCAATTTATAGTCCACTAACTTCACCAACACAGATACTAAACAGAAATGTAAAATAGAAATATAAAATATGTTCTCTATCTCAGCTCTGTCTCACGCTTGTACAGAGTGATCTATCTTCTGGAGGAAAATTCATCCTCCATGGAGATCACTAAATGGCTTCTTGGCTAAAGTTTAGTCAACCCTCCCACCTTATCTCTAAATATGGAGGAAGGAGTGAGTCAAACGTATTCGCCAACTCACATATTCAAAAGTCATATTCAACTCACATATGTCAACCACGGAAACCAATATCAAATATTATTGCATTACATATTGGACTTTTTTTTTAATATTTTGAAAGTGGAATGAGAAAACTTAGGTGCCCAATAATTCCATCAAATTTGACCAGATTCGGATTCTACGGCGCCTGTGTTTTTCTTATAAAAATAAGATGGGTAAAGAGAGTAATTTATTAAGTGATATTTTTTTAATTTAATAAGATTCTACGGCGCCTGTCGTTTTAGATATATGTAGAGAGTGATTTATTAAGTGATATTTTTTTAATTTATTAAATATATTTTATAAGGTATTGTTTTATGTGATTATGGAATTTTATCATGAAATTTTGTTTCAAGTTATAGGTTTATTTAATTAATAAAATCTTTGATTGAGAAATTTTATCTTAAAGTTTTAATCCATAGAAGATTATTTTTATTTAAAAAAAACTTTATTTTAACATAAAAATTGGATTTACAAGAAAAATTGAATTTGTTCACTTTTTTTTGTTCAATACTTCCTTACGTTAGTGGATGATAATGGTGCTAAATCACAACCCCAGGGACAACGCGTGACCTTCCCCCGTACCGAGAGAGTGTGCACACGTCTCACCAATTGTGCTATCCCATGGGGCTAATTTGTTCACTTATTAACTCACTCTATACGTGTGGAAATTTAAAAACTCCATCCACATGTGAATTTGATTGTTTTAATTATATATTAAAATATCTTTTAATATATGTCTTATGTTTAATGACAGATCAACAAATTTGATGTACAACAAACATTATACATTTAACCAACTTTATGGCAAAGTATACACATATCTGCTAGACAAAGTATTAATTTAATTCAATTTAATTTATATATCAATGTCCACTAAAGGCTAAGGTTGGCCCATGGGACTACAATGAATACAATATGTAAGCACAACAAGGGGAAGGCGAAATCAAATCCCTAGAGAAAAAACACTTAAAAGAAGCAAAGAAGAAGCAAGAAACTGAGAAGTGCTAGCCCAACAAGATGAAGAGTAATGAAGAAGCTCAAGGATAAGGAGTTTCCCTAGACGAGATATGTTTCTCTAAAAAAACAATTCTAACATTCAAGGCCACAAAGAAATTTGTAATGGACATGAGGCCATGGTAGTGATTAGGTGTACAACACCTCACAGGTCTATCATGTGAGCTTGGAAGTTGGCCATGGGGCCTCTTTCGACTAGAGTCAAAGGGGTGACAGAGGTTAGAGGTAATAAACTTGGTGCATGTTGGTTTTGAGAACTACCCTCTGGTAAGTCCTTAGCGAAGGTCAAACATATCCTGGAGGAAGAAGGTTGAGCATCTATGCTCCTCATAAGCCATGAGTGTCTGGAGAGAAACAAGTGAATCTTTGAAAAGACAAAATAGCCACCTTCTTATCTTGTAGTAAGGAGAGCATTGTAATATAAGGTGGCTCTAAGGATAAAATCCAATAAATATGATTATCCTGAGGAATATGGTGATCTACCTTAATGCAAAGATGGTAAAAGAAAACTCTAACCTAGGTGAGAGGGAACCTTAGGCTACAAGATAACTAGATTCTAGTGTACCTCGAGGGATAAATGAGCCCATCACTACACTTGGGATACAAATTTGAGTAGTGTTGAAGTTTGGGAGAAAGTGGCTCTTTGGGATCAGGCCATGTGGATCGAAGGTAGAATCTATAAATATTAGTATGAATACCCCATGTTCATCTCTCCCTTGAAGAGATCAATAACATTCACTAAAAATCTATGTGAGAGTCATTTGTCAATATGAAGGTCAATGAGGTGAAGCAATGAAGAGGCTCTTGCATACCAACATGAATCAATCCCACATTTTTCTTGCTCCATAGAGAATTTGATAGGAAGATACGAATATCTAAGAATACCACTCTATGAGTTTCCCATTCATTTGAGCTTGTGTAGCATTATCACCACATGAAATATCATTAAAACAATGAGAGGGGCTATACTAAATTATGCAAGAATGATATCATGAGGCATTGAATTCTTGGCATGAAGATATTTAGATAACATCATGGAAAGCACTCTATCGATCATGTTTCAATATATTAGCTAAATGGATGGTCCCCAAACATCACACTCATACAAGAGGGTAGGTATGACCAAAAAATGAAAGAGTTAGATCTTCAATCGAATATTCTCAAACTAAAGCTAAAAACATTTATTTTCAACATGGGTGATAGTTGCATATCCCTTGCTCAATCTAGCCTCTACTACTGGAGTCAAACTAAACCCTGGTTCAGAGATGATGAGCCCCAAAATACGCATACAAAAATACCTCAACTCTCTCACCTCTATAAGTAAGAATCACATTTCTTGCCTCCCTTTTAGGGATATTAAAATCCACGACTTTTGTTTTCTCAAGATTAACCCAAAGCTTATGAGTGTCACAAAAGGAATATAGGATGGAAAAATTTCTTTGGAGGTCCCTTAGTGAGTGGGACATGAGGATCATGTCATATGCAAATAGGAGAATAACAACAAAGACTCCAAACAATAGGAATTAACCATTTGAAGTACCTAATGAATGTGATATGATTTTCTCTAGATCATGAATGTACAATCCAAAAAATGTAGGAGAGACTGGGAAAATTTGTTTAACTTCTATAGTGATTTTGAATTCCTCTGTTTGACTAGTATTCATCTACACTTTACCAACAATGATATCATAGTGTCATCGCAAGTGAGACCACCAAGGGTAGAAGAAACACATATTTAATCCTATACGTTACCAAAGCTTGAAGGACTATGCCAAGTGCCTTGCAGAATTTCATGAAGCAACAATATGCTTTACGCTTACTTTCCTTAGACTCGTCAATAATGGAACTCAGAGTAAAGATGTGATCATTGGTACAATGGTTTCTCTTGAATCCTACTTGTCCTTTGACCCTCGACCTCTTTGTCTCTACCCATTTGGAGTCATTGTGAGCACCTAAATCCACGACAAGGATCTTAGCTAAGATATGGCAAGCCATAATAGTGTGTTAGTTACTATAATCAATCTAGTCTCTATTTTTGTAGATAGGATAGATGATATGGGATGTCCAAGAAGGTGGAAATCTATGGGTTTCCATGTAGTTAAATAGGTCAACGATATGGATTGCTAAGACTTTAGGGGTATGTTTGAAAAAATAATCTTTGAGGTTCTCCACATACTAGGCTTTGTTCAATCAAAGATTAAGGATGGCACATAGTATTAGGGAATCAATAAATAAATGATAATGGAAACAATTCAAGTTGACTTGAATAATTAGCCAGTTTCGAGCATTGCATAATCTAGAGGTGTAGTCAAACCAAGTAGAGAGGTCAATGATTGCATACATTGATTTCTTAGGGAGGAAGGATCTCCAAAAGTGTTTGGGGTGAAGTAAATTGGATTTAGTATAGGAATGCACTTGTCCAAGAGATATATAATTGTTTTCCTCCTAAGAATGATTCTATATATTTATTTTCATTTTCTTTGAGTTGGAGGGTCTATCCAGCATAATTTGTATGGTTAGGTCATGGATGCTTACAATATAAATCATACCAATCATTACAAGAGTAGTGGCCATTCTTAATGAGATGATAAGTGAAGATGAAATAGGGGAAGGTGTTAAGAATAGAAGACTACATGGTCTGGGTGAATTATATGGCACACTTGATCAGATCATCAATATCATAAATTGAGAGGAGCCTTGTTTTGAGGAATTTGATGTATTGTTGATCAAGCTAGTGGTTCAGATGAATGATGATAGATTCACATGTTTGATTGAAGATAGGATTGGAGGGAAGGAAATCAAGTAGGAGATATAAAAATAACATAGCATGGTCAATGATGGGAGGAGGCATTAAATATAATTGATGATCTTGTATTTTTTTATAGTAAGGCCTTGTTAAAAGAACAAGTCAATTTCCACCAACAAAAGGAAAGCACATGGAGACCTAGGATCATGGAAAGGATCTACTATTGTTGAGGATAACCAAATCATGAGTCTCCTAGGCTAGCCAAGTGCCTACCATAAGGTGTCATAACTCTATTAATAGAAGTCTGACATAAATATTCCCATTGGAAATCCACTACCCAAGTCATCAATGGATCATAGTAGAGGTCATGCCCTATGCATTTCATGCAACTAGTTCCTACATTGAATTCCCCTACAAAAATAATGTCTCCAATGGCCATGCATTTTGATATTCTAGGTTGTAGATCTATGAAAGGAGAATTTCCAATATATGTAATGGCATAAGATGATGAAAGTCGAGGAAAGTAGATTTCACCAAAGTTTTTTTTTTGAAAGGGGGCTTCCTTACCAAGGATACCCACAAGAATCTAGAATGAACATATGATCCTTCAAGATAGATGAAGAGAGATAAATAATCTTTGTGAAGACAAGAAATTTCACCATATCCTTTTGATCCAAGGAAAAATTCAGTCTAGACACTAATAGCTAGGAATATTCTAGGAAGAAAAGGAGTGGATTTATGTCACTCCAATGTGTTTCAATAAACAATATCAAGTAAAATTTGATCCTCACATCCTCTAACAATATCAGTGAGAAGAAGAGTGAGCCACCACAATTCCACATTGTCACTAGTAGAGAAACCCTAAAACTCAAAGTTTGATGTCATAAATTAGGCATGGTGGGGGATGCCATGGTTTGGACCAACTTGTAACACCCCGGTTTTAATCCCTATGAACTAGAATGTAACTGTGACTTAGGTTGGTGAGTCAGTGTTATATGAAAATCCCCCTGTAGACAAGTGGATCTCCTCTTGGATAGTAGACCCCTATAACCAAGACAAAAAGGTGCTAATGTGGACACTGACATTCCTTTTCATGAAGATAAATTGTTCAAGGAATAAGAAGAAAGACATGCAAATACCTTTACTTATGTTTGTCCATGCTCGATCCAGGATGATCTTGATCTCCAAGTTCTTCATAAGGTCCTGCAATACAATGAGCAACAACAATGAAACAAACTTCCTAAACTTCCTAATCTACCATGATTAGCTTCATAATAGATCTATCAAAAGAAACAAGTTCATGAAACATACACAAACTTAAAGGAAACAAGCCAAGCACATATTTATATTAATGAAAACAAAGCAAAGTGCTTACAACCATAGATGCAGATGAAACAACTTCACCAAGCTCTCTTTGTCCAAACCCTTGATCAAACGTTCCACGATCAGAATGACTGTAACTTTCACTGATAATTCTCCCTTATGAGATCATAAGTTGGATGCCTCTAAAATCCATCTTCTTTTCACCACGAGAAGGCCTCCTTATATAAGCTTGGAGAGACCCAACCACCTTAGAGTTTCTTGGGATAGGTTGAGGATGTTTCTCCTTCAGTTGTGGATCTTCCCTAACATCCAGCCTTGACCTCAGATTCGAATCCAAATTATTTCCAAGATGAAGGGGATTTTTCCCTGATTTTCCTCAACAACCCAAAATTTGCTCAAACAGGCCAACGCTCCCCCAAAAGGGTGCACAGAGCATTACAACACTCCCCCAATGGAGGGTATAGAGCGTTGGAACTCCCTGACAATGGGTAGGGGAGTGTTGCCCAAAATTCCTTCAAAAAACCCCAACGCTCCCACAAAATGGTGTCCTGAGTGTTGCAACGCTCCCCCAAAGACAGGTAGGAAGTGTTGGCACTCCCTAACAGTGGGTAGGGGAGTGTTTCCCTTCAAAAATAATTTTTAAGTGGTCTTTTCCATGGAAAATTTTTTGTACTCCTCATCAGATGATTTCTCCTTCTTAAACCAGTCTTTGAAGGTGTCTTAAGTGTCCTTATGATGTCGTTAGAGACACAACATAGGCAAGATGGCAGTATGATGTGTGCGACACTTGCGAACAAAAATGCGACACTAGTAATGATGACAATGGGTCATCATTGAAGTGAGTAATTTTTATGTGTAACAGATTTCCCCCCAAAGTGCGAAGTCAAAAGACGGGTACTGATGACTGAAGTACTTTGTAGAATTTTCGAGCAAGGGTATGGACTCAGAGAACTTGGAAGAAGTTGTACACAACCATCAAACAAATATTATGACATGTTTCAAACCCAAGGTAGGCATACCTATGCTGGAGTGATAAAGAATTTCAAGGTATGGCCACCATAAAATACACTGTGGATCCATAATTATATTGACAAAAAGGTATATCCACTGAAGATACAATGTGGATCTATACACCTATGACCTGAACTGATCATAGCCATGAAGAATACACATTGGATCTATGAGACGACAAGACATAGCCATGACCAATACAAAGTGGATCTATGTGATAGTATATGTGTCAATGTTCAAAAGAAACTCCATCACAACCTGGGAAAAGTACATATAAGAGTGATGAGTCAACCCAGGGTCTTCTTACCGATCTTGATGTAGTACGAATCTAACCATGTGAATAGATGTCTTGATGTCGAACATGGCAGAAACCACTTGATTACCGATCAATGAGGTAAATCATTAATAAGCACGAGGGAAAACACCCTTGATGTCAATGATTCCCAATGTACTGTAGTACATTCTAGCGAATGTGAATAGATGAGTTGAAGTCGAACATTCATGGAATCACCCAATCAGGGGTCAATTATGTAAACCCACTGTCAAAAGCTAGGAGGCCTTCCATTGACGCACGCGGTGCTAACTGGTTTCTAAGTCTAGTTCTTGGATAATGTGTTGAGGTCGACAGGAATAGATTCATTGCAAGAGGGCCTTGATGTATCCCCCATCAACAACATGAAACTGACATAGAGATGTAAATTGGTAGATCAAATGAACATGGACTGACACGGGTATTGAAACAGGATATTTGTGGTGGCTGACTCTCGAGGCAGATACTTCCCTTGAAAACTGAGACACAACAGAAGAAACATGACATGGACCAAAACATGATGATGTAGTGGATACTGTGACTTTCGTCGGGTGACCCAAAGGAGTAAGAAAAATCAGAGGATGTTCAGTGCAGAGGTTCAGTAGATTAAAATGCATGCAAATACAAAGTGTCGTGTTCAAGGGAGACCGTAAGAGTTACTGGTAATGTTCTCAAAAACTGTTTGGCTTTCTTCCTTCAATTTTTCCCCCATTCAGATAGACGAGTACCTCTTTTTGATTTAACGAGCTCGAAGAGGGTAACACATTCTCGATATAACTCACCTTTGGTAAGTCCCTCTTCCTTTATTTAACGAACTGGAAGAAGTAAGGGTTCGGTCCCATATAGGCCCTTCAATGTATGATTGTTTAATGAGTCCATAGAAGGTAAACTCAGTGGTTTTTCATATTTATAGAGTCTGAAAATGACTTAAATATGACTCCGGTGTTTTCCTTTTTCATAATTTTAGTCTCGTGAATCCAAAAAAGAAATAAATTATCACTCAAAAGACACCCTTTCAAACCTTTTAACGAGTAGGAGACGAAGCAAGATCACTCGGAAATCTTTTCATGTTTAAAGAGTCTGAAAAGAACTTAAATAAGACTCCAAGGGGTTCCTTTTTTGTATAAATTTACGAGTCCAAAAAAGTGATAAAAGTATACTCGGTTACATTCTCATGTTTTTGCGAGCATGAAAAAGAACAAAGACAAAGCTCAGTACTCTACCCCTAGCTTGAAATATAGTGGCTTAACTCCAGAATGATCATCAAATGCTGGAGACATGCCCCCCAAGCTTCAATTCATTCACCGACTTTGATCTTGTCACCAATTTCTGTACTAGATGGAGAAAAAGGATAAGGGTGGATGAAATGAAGGTTCAAATACGAGACCTAATGAAAGACTCGACTCGACTCGACATCTATGAGATCTAGTGAAAGACTCAACCTGACAGGAGAGGTGATTGTTTCATTTTTTAACAATCTTTCCACAGAGAAGAGAAACTATGCTCATGGACTCTTCTTGATCATGGCTTCCAAGAGGATAACGCTTTGGAAGGACACCATGTCAAGGGACAAAACTCGGTCATGGATTCCAAGAGATCTTCGTTGTATGGAAGAAGAATGCTCCAGAAGGAACACATGTTGAGGGTCTTGTGAAGGGTAAGGATATCAGGCTCCAATATCCCTACTGAATAGATCACCATGTCAACTACCGGATCTAAGTCATCAGAAGTTGAAGTCATGGGAGACAACACCACATAATTGACCTTTGGTAGGGGTTAGATCGACTGCATATAAGAGCCGTTTAGGGAGGTCATTGGGTTGATGGTCAAGTCAGGGCCAACAAATGAAATTTGATCAATAGTCACCATTCTTCCATCGTGAGGGAAAGATATCACACGAAAGAGAGTGGACATAATAGCTTTCATGGCATAGACATAATCTCGCCCAAGGAGGAAATCGAAATCCAAGGGGTCCTGAACTACCATAACATCAATAAAGACAGCTTTCCCTCCCAAAGTTACAGGAAACTGAGGGAGTATCCCTAAAGGGTGACCGGTTCTTCTGTTAAAAGCGAACAGAGTCTGGGTAACCGACACAAGCTGAGGATAAGCCAAAGATTTCCAAGTAGTAGAGGACAAAATACTAACAGACGAACCTTCGTCTATCAGTGTCTGAGGAATGAACCGACCACAAACCTGTACTGTAATCTTTAAAGGATCGTGTGAGGGAAGATGAGGTCCAGTTAGCACACCCCAATAAAAAATGATAGCCTCATTACTTGGAGGGTTTTTTGCAGGAGAAGGAGGAATGCCCCCCGGCATGGTAGATCCTGTATCAATGAGAAAAACGTGGGTAGAATTGGGTTTACTCTCTAATGGGAGAGTAGGATCGATTGATAACAACATCAAATCGACCACTTGGGTTTCATTCTCCAAAGGGAGAATGGGGTCGACAGGTGGAAATGGATCGAACGCTTGGGTTTCACTCTCTAACGGGAGAGCGGGATCGATCGAAGATGGGATCAGATCAACCACTTTGTCAACTGGTTCAACTAAGGACGTGACCATATTGATGACATGATCAACTAGACTAACTGATGAAGGGACCAGAGCAACCACTTTGGCACTCGTCAGAGGAGGAGTGGGATTGACCATGTTGGCACTCTTCAGATGAAGGGTGGGACTGACCAATGACGAGACTGGATCAGTCACTTGGGTTTCACTTTTCAGATGAAAAGTGGGGTTGATTGATGACGGAACTGGATTAACTACTTTGGTTAGTGGTTCAACCAAGGATGAAACTAGATTGACCACCTGATCAACCAGACTGACCGGGGATGGAACCAGATTGACCATTCCATCAACTAACGATGGGTTGGGGGAAATATTACGATAGCCAGTTGGAAGTTGAATCTTTTCCAAAAGAGAAGAAGCCTTATCCATATGAGGAAAAAGGTGAGAATAATGATCACCTTCGCAAAACATGCAAGGAAATTTGGCAGTTGTCTTCTTCTTACCAACCTTAATGTCACTAGTGGATGGGGTGTCACTAGCATGTCTAGCAAGGGTCGATGACGTGGAGGACCACACTTCTAAGAACTTGGGAATACCAGGGCAATCCCTCAGAAATTGGTCACCCTTACAAAGACTGCAAGGGAATTTGGGTTTTGTATTCTTCGTTTTAATCTTCTTGACTTCATCAACACTCCCAGTACTATTAAAAGAAGATGGTTGCTTGGATCCAACATCTAATGTAGTTGGAGGCCATGTCCCTTTTTGGTTCTTCTTCTTCTATTTTTGTTTCTACTTCTTCTTATCAATCTGGCTACTCTCTTGAGAGCTTTCACTAGGCGAATAAGGAGAAATGGAAGGAGACCTGACGAGTGAAGAAGGAGAAAGGTTGACATGAGGTTGATGTGTGGGTGATGTGCTTACATCTGAAGCACCTGCATTCGAGATCACCGGAGTGGAAAACAACCATACCGATAACCCAATTGTGAGACCTGGAAGGCTCAAAGTAGCGATGTAAGGAGGACCAACGTTTCTATAAGGAAAAACAAAGTATTCCCCTGGAAAAGGGGTTCCTTCATTGGTCATTCTAGGAACTGATTCCATAAAAAATAAATATCCAACTTAGTTTCTACTAGGGAGAACAAACAACACACGCTAAAAATCTAGTAAGCAAACAAGCAAACAAAAACCTTCTCACAATGAGCACACTAGTTGGTGATGAAATCCAACATCGCAAGAACAAAGTAAGAAGGGGATGAGATAGAGCAGGTGGAAACGTTACGTTGACAACCTGCTTAACAGACTTATGCCTTGGTGCAAGCTCCCACACATAATCGTGGGTATACCCTCCAAGGATCCTGAGTGAGTTTGGCCAATGTCGATTCCAGGTACCGTGAAGACTTTCCCCTCCACATTCACCTTGTGTAAAGACCCTAAAGAGATAGGCCACTAAGGTTACCAACTACAGCAGTAATTCCTAGGGAAACAATCGACAGTTTGATCCACGCACAAGGGCAGGGTATCTGGATCGAAATCAACTTGAAAGGCTTCCACTCATCATTGTGGGTCTACCTTCAATCGACCCCCATAATACACACAATATCTACACCAAGACCAACAAAGCAGGGTGAGTAACTCTGTCATTCTTAATGCGACCTCAGGTTTGACTCTTGTGTGAGAAGGGCTTCCCAGGACAAAATGTAGCAATTGGATTTCACCGCTCCCTAACACAAGATTCTATGTTTGTTTGCAGCTTTGGAAAGTTATCTTTCACACCTATTCCAAAGCTCTACAACTAATCTGATGTAGGTTTGCTACCAGAAAATGTAAAAATGTCTAATCAATTTTAGTTTAGCGCTTGATTCTTAAGGTTGTTGTTACTCAAAAGGAAAGTGGCGTGGAAAATATAGTGTTTTGACCGACTCAAAAGTTATGAAAAGAGATGAAGATGTAATCTTTTCATTTCGATGAAAGATATGCTACGATAAGGAGAAAACATTCATCATTATAGATGCACAATGTCCCAAAAAATCCAAAAACCATGCAATTTCGCTACTTCAAATGAAATCTAGTTTCACTACCCAAAAGAAAAAATGCATTTATCTTCTTTGTTTGATTATGATGTATACATAAAGTAAATACAAAACCTTCAATGCTCCACTACTTTCAAGGCAGTGAGGTATGAAAGAAAACAAGTAGAGACTTGTTATAACAATAAAGAACACCATAAGGGATTCTACAACCAATAAATCATTCAAGGAATACAATAAAATGCAGAGAATAATCCAAGAAATGATAGGGAGAAAGAGAAATCACTCAAAACTGTCCTGACAAAAAGAAGCTAGAAAAGGCAATTTCACATTTATGAAAAAGTTTTCAATATCCGATAAAGACAATAGGGAGTGATAAGCATAAAAATCCATCAAAAACCAATCCAATCATCTTCACAAACCAACTATAGACTCTGGGTAAATATCTGTGCAAAACAGGCTGCAAAAGACTGAGCAAAAGAAGGTAAAAACTTTCAATAAAGAGACTAGCGCTCCCCCAGAAGGGTGCATAGAGTGTTTCAATGCACCCTAAGACACTATAGGGGAGCATTGGTGCTCTGGTATGGCCTACAAGGGGGCGTTGAGCCACCCAGAAATTCAAAACACGGTAAAAAAAATGAAGAAAAACTCACCCAAAATGCACAAAAATTGGTGAAATTGCTAGTGAAGGGAGGAGAAGGCAAATGGATGATGAACAACCAGTAAAATTGATCTAAAAGGTGGTAAAATGGCAGGGACAAACCAAGGAAATACAAATAGTATTTCATTCCCCAGTGGAGTCACCAATTTCTGTTACAGGAAAATCCCCCTGCGGACAAGTGGATCTCCTCTTGGATACTAGACCCCTATAACCAAGACATCAATGTGCTAATGTGGACACTGACATTCATTTTCATGAAGATAAACTATTCAAGGAATAAGAAGAAATAAAGTTAAATACCTTTACTGACGTTTTTCCTTGCTCGATCCAGGTTGATCTTGACCGGTAATCAAGTGGTTTCTGCCATGTTCGACATTAGGACATCTATTCACATGGTTAGATTCGTATTACATTGGGATCGGTAAGAAGACCCTGGGTTGAGTCATAACTCTTATATGTACTTTGCCTAGGCTGCACGTAGTTTCTTTTGAACATTGACACATATACTGTCACATAGATCCACTTTGTATTGGTCGTGGCTATGTCTTGTCGTCAAATAGATCCACTTTGTATTGGTCGTGGCTATGTCTTGTCGTCAAATAGATCCACTGTGTATTCTTCATGGCCACAATCAGTTCAGGTCATAGGAGTATAGATCCACATTGTATCTTCAGTGGCTATACCTTTTTGTCAATATAATTATGGATCCTCAATGTATTTGATGGCATCCATACCTTGAAAGTCTTTATCACTCAAGCATAGGTATGTTTGTCTTGAGTTTGAAACATGTCATAATATTTGTTTGATGGTTGTGTTCAGCTTCTTCTAGGTTCTCTCAGTCCATACCCTTGCTCGAAAAGTCTACAAAGTACTTCAGTCATTAGTTCCTGTCTTCTGACTTCGCACTTTGGGGGGAAATCTGTTACACATCAAAATTACTCATTTCAATGATGACCCATTTTTGTCATTACTAGTGCCGCAAGTGTCACATTTTTTGTCGCAAGTGTCACAAACATCATACTACCATATTTCCTATGTCGTGTCTCTAACAACATCATAAGGACACTTAAGACACCTTCAAATACTAGTTTAAGACGGAGAAATCATCTGATGAGGAGTACAAAGCATTTTCCATGGAAAAGACCACTTAAAAATGATTTTTGAAGGGAAATGCTCCCCTGCCCATTGTTAGGGAGTGCCAACGCTCTGTACCCTCCTTTGGGGGAGCGTTGCAATGCTCTGTGCACCCTTTTGGGGGAGCGCTGGCCTGTTTGAGAAAATGTTTGGTTGTTGAGGAAAATCAGGGAAAAATCCCCTTCATCTTGGAAATAATTTGGATTCGAATCTGAGGTCAAGGTTGGATCTTAGGGAGGATCAACAACTGAAGGAGAAGTATCCTCAACCTATCCCAAGAATCTCTAAGGTGAATGAGTCTCTCCAATCTTATATAAGGAGGCCTTCTCATGGTGAAAATAAGATGGAGTTTAGAGGCATCAAACTTATGATCTCATAAGGGAGAATTATCAGTGAAAGTTACAGTCATTCTGATCGTGGAACTTTTGAGAAAGGGTCTGGACAAAGAGAGCTTGGTGAAGTTGTTGCATCTGCATATGTGGTTGTAAGCACTTTTATTTGTTTTCATTAATATAAATATGTGCTTGGCCTATTTCCTTTAAGTTTGTGTATGTTTCATGAACTTGCTTCTTTTGACATATCTATTATGAAGCTAATCATGGTAGAGTAGGAAGTATGTTTCGTTGTTTCTCCTAATTGTATTGCAGGACCTTCTGAAGAACTTGGAGATCAAGATCATCTTGGATCGAGAAAGGACAAACGTCGGTAAATGTAACATCCCGCTCTGGCGCACTTACCAAACCTATTATTTGAGGACACTTGCTCGCAAGTGATCCAGATTTTATGATGATAAAACTTTTTCTCTCATTTATGATGCGTTGAGTTATATGACATGATGTTTTTACTACCTTGGTGTAGACAGGTGCTGCTGACTCAGTTTCTTTGAGTGTGCAGGGTGTCAGACCTGGAGGATGCAGAGG
>ML792346.1:225701-237364 GCA_009831015.1 Picea engelmannii
TGATAAGACCCACCGGATGGAACGTCCTGGAATTCCGCACAATCATTTACTCAGAGTTAGTTGAATGAGAAATCGTTGAGTCTGGAATTATGAAACTGGGCGTCGTTGTCAGAGTCTTTAGTCACGCGCCTTCCGTAAGGGGGCGCATTTTGTTCTTCTTGTTTACGTTGCACTGATTGTGATCTGTTGGGTGCTTGGTTGTTGTGTTGGGCGGAATATAGACACCTCCATGTTCCTCAGAACAGTCGCCAGCCCTGAGACCTTAAATGGTTAAAGACGATGGGAAACCGGGCTTGAGCGTTGACTCTGTGTCTTGGAGGTCCTAACCTTGCAGGGTAAGACGGGCGGGAGGTCAGTCGTATTGTAGCTGTCAGTTTCACTTGTCATGTGATCTTCTTTTATGCATCGTGCGTCTTGGTCATGTTCTGATGTTCGTCCTGGTTGTTTACTCGTATATGCACACACACACACTTCAAAAAAAAAATTTTGCACCTGGCACAAGAGTAGTTGTCGTAACGAGGCGGTTCGTTACAGTAAAGGTATTTACCTTTGTTTCTTCTTATTCCTTGAATAGTTTAGCTTCATGAAAAGGAATATCAGTGTCCACATTAGCACCTTTCTGTCTTGGTTATAGGGGTCTAGTATCCAAGAGGATATCCACTTGTCCGCAGGGGGATTTTCTTGTAACAGGGGTCTAAACTATTCAAGGAAGAAGAAGAAAGAAAGGTAAATACCTTTACCGACATTTGTCCTTGATCGATCTAGGATGATGTTGATATCCAAGTTCTTCAAAAGGTCCTGCAATACAATGAGCAGCAACAACGAAACATACTTCCTACTCTACCATGATTAGCTTCATAATAGATCTATCAAAAGAAACAAGTTCATGAAACATACACAAACTTAAAGGAAACAAGCCAAGCACATATTTATATTAATGAAAAAAAAACAAAGTTCTTACAACCATAGATGCAGATGCAACAACTTCACCAAGATCTCTTTGTCCGGACCCTTGCTCAAAAGTTCCATGATTGGAATGACTGTAACTTTCACTGATTATTCTCCCTTATGAGATCATAAGTTTGATGCCTCTAAACTCCATCTGCTTTTCACCATGAGAAGGCCTCCTTATATAATCTTGGAGAGACCCAACCACCTTAGATATTATTGGGATAGGTTGAGGATCTTTCTCCTTCGGTTGTGGATCCTCCCTAAGATCTATCCTTGACCTCAGATTCAAATCCAACTGATTTCCAAGATGAAGGGGATTTTTCCCTGATTTTCCTCAACAACCCAAAATTTGCTCAAACAGGCTAGCTCTCCCCCAAAAGTGTGCACAGAGCGTTGCAACGCTCCCCCAAAGGAGGGTACAGAGCACTGGCACTTCCTGACAGTGGACAGGGGAGCGCTACCCAAAATTCCTTCAAAAAATCCCAACGCTCCCCCAGAATGGTGTCCTGAGTGTGACAACGCTCCCCCAAAGAGGGCTAGGGAGCGTTGGCACTCCCTGACAGTGGGTAGGGGAGCGTTGCCCTTCAAAAATCATTTTTAAGTGGTCTTTTCCATGGAAAATGCTTTGTACTCCTCATTAGATGATTTCTCCTTCTTAAACCAGTCTTTGAAGGTGTCTTAAGTGTCCTTATGATGTCGTTAGAGACACGACATAGGCAATATGGAATCATGATGTTTGCGACACTTGCGACAAAAAATGCGACACTAGTAATGACGACAATGAGTCATCATTGAAGTGAGTAATTTGGATGTGTAATAGTCGGTAAAGTTGAAAATGTGGAATAATGCCTAGGAAATGTAATACATCTATATATATTAATAAAATGCATCATTGGATACAGATAGACAAGGGCAACAGAGATAGGGGGGTATGATTCCACAAGAGAGGGGGCTTAAGGAGACAAGTCTTTTTACTATATTTTATTTGGTCATCTTGGTTTTAATTGAGAAAAGTGATTACATGGACTTCTTGGGGGAGGCCAAGTGGTTCTTGATTTCCAAGTAAATATATAAACAACTCCTTGGGTTGTTTTTGGGTTCACTAGTTCTTCTTCTCCAGTCACTCTTACACTCCTCTTACTCTTTCATTTTGGTTCCTCATTCTTGCTAATTTGTGTGCTCTTGGTTTGAGCATAGAAACGAATGGTTCGAAGAGGAGAGCCATTGCTAGTTGTTTGTAGTAAATTACTGATCATTCTAGGTGGGAATGGATGCATATGGGAATGAGTACAATGGTAGTTCTCAAAGAACTGTCACAACTGAGAATATTTGGAGTTTCCAGCATGGACATTTCGTGACTAGTAGCATTGGAGACCTAGAGAGAAATGGAATATCCTAAGGGACTGCATGACAGAGAAAGGGGCTTGTTTCTTTGGGTTGTGCAGGTTGAAGGGGAAAGAGAGTTGAAAATTAGGATTGTTGCGTGGTTGGGAAACCCTGAGAGATTGTTAGCTAATTGGTGTGTTTTTAGATTTGGCTTAGGACCCATCCTTGTGGATTCATAGCCCTGGCTCGGGAGTGACATGTTGTTGAGAGTAAATGAACAACATTGTCTATGGTTAGAATGAACATCCTTGGTCTACAGTTAGTTGGTGAATGTTTACTTGAAAACATAAGTGCTCTATGTGTTTTATGTATAATGTATATTCTGTTGTGTATTTAATTATCTTTGAGATGTATTTATGCATGCATGCTTGCTAGTTATTTGTTGTGCATGGAACAATGTTCATTTATTTTATGTTGAAGCATGGATCTTGATTAATGCATGTGATTCTTTCATGCTTATTTTCGAATTAATTATTATCAAAATTCGAAATCAGTTTCGAAGTGAGTTTTTGAGGTAGTGTGACTAGCCAGTGGGTGGTTGGGTATGTTATAAATTGGTATTATAGCTTCTAGTTCAACACCGAACTGGTATGGGATATAAATTTTGTGAATTCGTCAAATTCGTTGTTGCAAATTTGTTTGTTACGAATTTGGAGGGCAAATGGAGAGAACAAAAGTGAAAGCCCCAAATTATGAGAAAATTTCGATTTTCAGTGTTCAGAGTGGTCAAATAAGTTATTTATGACATCGATCTGCAATTGCATTGCAGAATTGAATTTGTCCTTGTAGTTCAAATTCTTGTGTGTTCATGGTGGCTATGAAGTTTTGTGTATCTAAGTCCCACATTAATTCGATCGTGAGGATCCATGGTTAAGATTTAATCGTAGAGGTCCGAGAAAGGCGTTCCCAATAGGCCTTTGGGAAGGAAGTGTCAGAAGGACTTCAGAGTCGGGTGCGAGGTTGAGTCCGAAGGGAGGAGTCCAATGATAGGATATTGAAATAAAAGGATCTGTTAGATCAGTCAGATCCATTCTCATTCGTACATCTCTCAGAATGATGGATTCAGAATGTCTAAATTCAGACATAAGTTGGAATTATGAAGAAGAGAAGCCTGACGATAGAATCCTGAAAGAAGGAGAGTCGTCAGATCATTCATGATCATTCTCATCCGTCAAATATTGTGGAGATGTTCTTTTGGAAAAGTGTTTTTGAAAGATCTCATTCAAAAGAGTTTTGATGGTATCGAAAGGGAATATTCTTCGATACCTTCTTTTCGGAGCAGTGAAACTTCGCTAATCTTTTGAACTTTGAATGAAAAGTTCTGACGGTATCGAAAGGGAATATTCTTTGATACCTTCTTTTTGGAGCAGTGAAAATTCACCAATATTATGAACTCTGAATGAAAAGTTTCTATGGTATCGAAATGGAATACTCTTATATACTCTCTTTTTGGAGCAGTGAAACTTCCCCAATTTTTTGAAATCCGAATGATAGGCTCTAATGGTATCGAAAGGGCATATTCTTCAATACCCTCTTTTTGGAGTCTTGTTTGAGACCGATTCTTCAGCACTCCAAATGGGCACCTCCGACAGACAGTCCATATATCTCTCAATTTTAAGATCAACGATGCAGATTGCCCCATAGGCAAAACTGCTCCACAGTTAAAAAAAAAAAAGCAAGGTCTGGAGCCATTTTCTTATTTTGGCCATAAATAGAGTAGAGTATGTCGAATTTAGATGAAACTTATGGGATTTTTCCGTAGAGATGAGCTCTAGAAAAGTGCTAGAGAGGGTCATTGTCCATTTCTGCTTAGATTTGTCAAAAATGGAAAAATGGTGGCTTTTAAAGATCTAAGTACAGATCATTAGAAGAGGTCCATATTAAGCCGAAATTCATTGAGAATGTCTAGAAGGAAGACACGGAAGTAACCCACGAAGGAACTAAATAAATCCTAAGGGGATTGAAATGGGGATGCTGAAATAGGCCAAAATCCACTATTTTGGGCCACTTTTTTGGGATTTTTGAGATTTTTAGAGAAAAAGTGACACCAGATCACAAAAATAAAAAAAAATGTTTACTCAAAATTTTATTTAATCATCAATAAAAACAACTTTGGTTTAATGAAAATTTTCCAGAAGTGCACAGATTGAGAGATAGCCAGTTTTGCTAAAAATTGGAAGCCTGGAAAAAGTGAAAAAGGGCAAAATGGTCATTTCCAAATTGCTGCATTTTTTTACTGGAGCATCAGATTTAAAATATAAGAATTGTTATGAATTTATTATCATTATTATTATCTATTATTCATAAAAAGTTTATCTATTTATTGACATAATTTCATATGAAGTTGATAGAAGTTGGCACTTCAATAAAATTGCACCAGTGGAGGAATTGCATAAAAGGGGTGAAAATGGTTTTTTCGGGGAGCCATAACTTTCAGCTCAGAGATCAAAATGAGGCATGAGTATAGTCGTTGGAATTATGATTCATAGGATGATAACATGGAATTATTATAATTTGTAGAATGATGATATATTTCTTCATGAATTGAGCAGAAAAAAGACATGTTGCATTAATTGACAAACAAATTGACATGCATAATTCTAACAAAATGGTTGCTTGTACATTTTGCAGAATTAGAGGTATAATTAGATAAATTCAATCCTAAAATTGGATATTAGATTCATGGAAGCGTGAAAGAGATTGTAGAAGTTGGTTGAGGAAATAAAGAGCTACAAGGCAAATAATGAAAAGTGGATAAAGTACTAAAGAAGAGTGAAACTAAAGAATTATTATTTAGCTGCTACATAATCGGAATGAATTGCTAGGAACAAAAAAAAAATACTCAGATAAGACATGAATTCAGTTGGTGAATAATGTCATTAGTGGGCATAGAAAGGAAAAGTAAGACTCCATAACCTTGAAGGTAGAGATGTGTAGATAGTTGCAATGCTTGTTATGAAAGAGAAAAATGAGCTTAGGAGGTGAGGTGTGAATCATCGCTATGTGACAAGACTATAAGTCTCTGAGAAGAATTTTATAGCTATGACCTAGCTACTTTTTATAAAAGTACTCAGAGAAATAAATTCACTTATGATATCAGAGTTCATAGTGGAAACAAGATACAATGCAAAAATCAGGGATAGATTAATGAAGGTCCTCTCACTTGAAAAGTGCCACTGAATGAAAGTAGACTTCCATTGGGAATGGTATTAAGTGTGAGGAGTGTGGCTTCATAGAGTATTTTCAAATGAAGTATTAATCCAATGAACAACCAGAAGTAGAAGTAATAGTAGAGATGTGGAATGAGTATGGATAAGTTGATTCAAGGATGATGTAGTAGTAGAGTCATGGAATGTTGTGAGTTACCTCATTCCAAGGTGTTGGAATGTTTCATAAAGGTAAAGTTTAGATATGACTACCTAAGAGAAGTTGTTTCAAATAAAACACATCGATTGGATTGCAGAATGGCCAAGTGGAACTTAGCTGGAAAGTGTTCAGATGATGGAACAGTAGTGAAGATGTGAAAAATGGGAGCATACGAGGTAGCAAGGATATGAAGAAATTAAAGGAAAACCAGCTACAAAATAAATAAATAAATAAGTTAATTGAAGCATAAATGCACTAGAGTGCATGATGCATACAATGAAATTAAATGCATTAGTAGGCATGCTAACAGTGAATTTTTTGTGCATATGGATGTGCATTTGTGCATATGTACATGATTGGATATGCATGTCGCATGCTTGTGGACTTAGAATAGTATGTTGTTATATACATGTAATAATGATGTTATGGCAATTGAATATGACTAATAACAGATTATGTATTTAGAAAAAATGGCATATCATAGTTAAAGATGTGGATGTTGTTGTTGTTTCTTATGACTTCCATCTATGTGAAGACCCATGACGGTGGTAGGAATGGTAATCGAAAGGATGGAAGAGGAATCTTGTGAGCTTCTAAAAATACCAACTAATCAGATAGCATCAAGTAGGTTGATAACAACTATGCAGGTATGCATTTGATGCTTCCAATGTCGAAGGAAATTGAGGTAAGAATTCCCTCAGTTAATTTTTCAAGATTTAAACTGATATGTAATGGCTGAAGGCCTAGAGTATGTAAATGTTGATGATGTAGAATGCATTTAGATAAAATGTTGTTTGCATATTGTGTTATGATTTGTTATGGGATCATAACTAGGTCAATTCATGAGACATAGTCTTTCTACAAATATGAATACCCACAAGGATAGTCATGTGTGAGACCATGATATGGTTGGATATGGAAGGGCTATAGCACTATGTGAGTGATCAATGGTATCTACTGTATAGGTGATGTTTGCACTGCAACCTCTTTGCCGACACTGAAGAGAACTTAAGAATTATATTCTTGGTGTTGTGTTTGGGTTGAAAAGGAAGGTATCCAAATGGTCAGGAAAGCAGTAGGAAGTGTGTGGATGATGTGTTAAGGCGTTGGCCAGACCTTCCAACTAACCTTTGTAAATGCATGAAAACGTTATGTGGTATTATGTAGTCAATGTAGGGATGCATTGTGTAAATGTGGCCATGGGTAGTGACACATTGATGGTTATCTTATTAGTAATTAATTCATGCATTATGAAAATCATGTGGTGCTACAAATGCATAATGAATGATAGCTACATTATATTAATATGAATACTAGTTGAAGGTGATTGAATTGTTGTTTGTTACAATTCTGAGATCACCTTTTGGAGTTGTTTAAAATGTTACAAGTGGTATTAAGGGAATTATTTAATGCATTTTGGTGAATGCATGTATATATTATGTGACATAGAAATGACTATGCTAACAACTGAAATGATGTGAGTATTGCTAACTCATGAAGTTGAAAACACTTCAGGAGATGTTAGATATTGAAACAAGAAAGTTGTAGGTTAAAGTAGTTAAATAATGATGAATTATGGAAAATCTTTGTCACGGGGACAAAGTAATAAAAATATTTCTGGATAGAAGAAAGAAAATATTGGCTCATAATATGTGTTTAAAGAATGATGGGTTCATTCCATTCAACGGTTGAATTCCATTTGATGTCAAGAATGAGTGGAAGTAATTGAATTGTAGTTGTAAGCAATTTTGATATCACTTGTTACCATTGTACATAAATTACTGACAATCTGTTTGGATGCATGTAAATTGAGAAAATTGCAGCGAGAGAGGTCTTGGATATGTCTGGGATGTAATCGCATAAGGAAGACTAATTCCTTTTGCTACAAGAAACAAACATTATGAGTAGGAAATTCATGCTTGGAAATTTTGTTTTCTTGTATAAAATAGATTTTAGAAATTAATAGTTCCAAATTTTTATGTTATGCTAACACTTTGTGTGTCTAAATGAAAGGTTGAGGAAATTGTAGGGACAATGGTATTGGATGTGGCATGGATGTAAGCCCATACATAAGACCAATTCTTGTTGCTACAAGAGCCAAACATTATGAGAAAAATCCTCATGCCTAGGGAATTTTATTTTTTGTATATAAACAGATTTGAGAAATTAAAAATTGTTATGTTATGCCAACAATTAATTTGGTTGACTAAAGGTTGAGAAATTGCAAGAATAATGGTATTGGGTAAGGCATTGTTGTAATCCATAATAAATATTGATGCATGCAGCTGGAAGATTCAAACGAATTATGAGCAAGAAGCTCATGCTTGGAAAATTTTGTTTTCCTATATAAAATAGATTTGACATTTATGATTGAAATTGTTATAATGATATCTAATGATGACTATATGTGTATAATACAGTCGAGATGTTGGCTATGAAAGATGGAAGCTCGGGAAAAAAATAGAACTAGAAGGAAATCAAGCTCAATGATGAAGGCATAGAATGAAGAAAATCCAATGGACTTGTTGCAGTTGGAGTTCTTGAAGCCGCAACTCTAAAACTTCCTGGCTCAGTGCAAGGGAGCCCTGGAACTAAGTGGAACATCCTAAGGGACTACATGGCAGAGAAAGGAGTTCATTTTTTTTGGTTGTGTAGGTTGATAGGGAAGGGAAGCTTGATGGTTAGAATTGCTACCAGAAATATAAATTCTGAAAATCATTATACATGTTTTGGGTCGGAATGTCTATGTATACATGTTTAATTTAGGCCAGAGTGCCTATGTATAAAAGAGTTGGTTGGGCTGCCTATGCAGAGTAAAGGCTAGAGAGTCTAGATTTGTAATGTTTTTTTTTTTTTTTAAGTAAAAAGGGAAGAACCTGTTTATATTATCGTTGCAGAGTTACAGAGTCTGTTTACGATGCCTAATGTCCCGCCTAAGCAGGAAACTGAGACAGCTAGACATTCTATGCCATTTGTTTCCAAGCAATCAAAACTATCAGAGTGTTGTGCTGCCCGAAGGAAACCAGGACGCCTTGCCATTAAGTTAAGACTGTGTACTAATAACCTAGTTGCAACATGACTATGACCTAACTTGACTAAAACCTTGTTCGGAAACAAAAAATGATTGCTAACTAAGAACATCACTCAACCTTTTATCCAGCCAGCTCGTCCTCGTCCCCATGCCTTTGCCATCCTACAGGAAACGTGTAAGCTTGCGTGCACATAGGGCATTGCCTTTTCGGGAGAGTCCTGGAGTGTGTAGCAAACAACATGTCGAGTTGATGGTCGATTCGAGCAATGCAAAAGATCTGTTCGTCCAGCAGGCTCCGCATGTCAAAGATCAGTGTTAGGTACCCCGGATTGGTGAAAGGATGCTGGTCCTGCCAATTACCCTCAGCAGAGGCTAAGGGAAATGGCCCCGTTGCTCCTTCGCCTGCATGTGCTTCACTGTTGTGATGTGCCTGCCGGTTGATTAGTTGAGTCGCCTCCTCTAGAGGTGCACCAGTGGGTGGGTCGTTTTTGCCTTTTTCACAGGACGATGTCTCTTCCTCAACATAGCAGGTGGTGAATTCCTCTATCGGGCGAGTTGCACTGGAGCCAAGATGTTTTCCCAAAGGCGAAGTCTTGTCAGCTATGCCAAAATCAATGGGAGGATTCCAATTATCCAGGACGGTGAAAAGAGGGAGTTCCGGGTAGCTTTGCATGGCCTTGTCCAGGGTGATCTCTTCCACGTACGCCATTGGAGACGTTCGAGGTTTCCCGGACTTCCCGTGTCTTCGCGAGGACACCAAGGCCAACGCCTACTCGAATTTCTTCTGCCTCTGCCTGTGCGATTCAGCTGTGTATCAAGCTGTGCCCCTGCGTGGCTTTCCTCGTGCTCTGGGCATGGTGAAGAACCTGGGGATGGTCAAGGTTCCCTGCGAATGGATGGCTTTGCTCCAAAACTCCAGTGGCTCTGCGAAATTCATCTTTGCATTCGACTCTGCTGTATACGAATGCCGCTCAAATATGTTGAGGTGGGTAATAAGGAGGAGGACGACGACGACTGCCATGGCCATTAAGGTTGGCCTCCTAGTGATTTGGTGCGTTATACTGTTCACTTGTGTGAAGGGTCTCATCTCCTAGTTGATGTTGCACGGGCTCGTTCCCATTTAATTGCGAAGGGGATGGTCGCCGGTGGTTATATTAATGGTGCGGCCCAGCGTTAACCCGCGTAGCTTGGCTCTGCAATGTGGCACCCCATCCGGGGGTCTAGTTTGTAATGTTAATAACATTGGAATGGTGTTTTGCAATGAGGGAAATGCCAAAATAAGGCGAGGGGTATGTAACACCTCGATTTTAATCCCTATGAATTATAATGTATTATGTAATTATGACTTAGGCTGATGAGTCGATAAAGTTGAAAAGGGGCCATAGTCCCTAGGAAATGTAATTCATCTATATATATTAATAAAATGCATCCGTGGCTACAGACAGATAAGGACAAAAGATATAGGGGGCTATGATTCCAAGAGAGAGGGGGATCAAGGGGATGAGTCTTTTTATTATATTTTATTTGGACATATTGGTTTTAATTGAGAAATGTGGTTACATGAGCTTCTTGGTGGTTCTTGATTTCCAAGTAAATATATAAAAAAACTCCTTGGGTTGTTTGTGGGTTCACTAGTTCTTCTTCTCCATTCACTCTTCGCACTCTTTCATTTTGGTTCCTCATTCTTGCTAATTCGTGTGTTCTTGGTCTGAGCATGCTCTTGGTATGAGCATGGAAATGAATGGTTGGAAGAGGAGATTAATTTCTAGATGGTTGTATAAATTACTAATCATTCTAGGTGGGAATGGATGCCTATGGGAATGAGTATAATGGAAGTTCTCAAAGAACTATCACAGTTGAGAATCTTTGGAGTTTCTAGCGCGGAGATTTCCTTACCAGTAGCACTAGATCCCTGGAGAGAAATGAAACAACCTAAGGGACTGCATGGCAGAGAAAGGGGTTCATTTCTTTGGGTTGTGAAGGCTAAAGGGGAAAGAGAGTTGAAAATTAGGATTGTAATTGTGTGGTTGGGAAAACCTAAGAGCTTGTTAGCTAATTGGTGTGTTTTTAGATTTTTCCTAGGACCCATCCTTGTGGACTCATAGCCCTGGCTCGGGGGTGACCTGTTGTTCAGAGTAAATGAATAACAATGTCTATGGTTGGGAGGAACGTCCTTGGTCTGCAACGAGTTGGTGAATGTTTACTTGAAAATATAAGTTCTCTCTCTGTTTTATGTATAATGTATATTCTGTTGTGTATTTAATTATCTATAAGATGTATTTATGTGTGCATGCTTGCTCGTTATTTGTTGTGCATGGAACATTGTTCATTTCTTTTATGTTGAAGCATGGATTTTGATTAATGCATGTGATTCTTTCATGTTTATTTTCGAATTAATTATTATCAGAATTTGAAATAAGTTTCGAAGTGAGTTTTTGAGGTAGTCTGGCCATCTTGTAAAATATTTCAGGGGTGTAACCTAACAGTGGCGACCAAACCTTTTCCAGTCATACAGGGAGAGTTTCCTTGCGCAAGTTCCCATTAGAAAATCTCCCAACCAAGCCGCATAATGCCATTTTGCACGTCTCCTCCAGACCAATGTTTGAACCTAAGACCAACCTTTTCACCACCTTAGTGGATTTCCACTGTCAGTGGTATTTTCGAGGTGGTAGTGCAGTGCTATCTGCCTTCCTACGATAACCAGAGAAGCCACCTCCTCTGTCTTCAATGCTCGGGCTACCCCCAATGGTATGCTGCTGCAACTCCGGTAACGATTCTGATAAACCAGGAAGGTAGTCTGAGAAAGTGGGTGTATTACCAATACCTCTGATAAGGGGACGAGCAGGAAGAGCGGACGAGTTTGTGTAAGATGGTTTAATGCTATGTGAGAGCTTCCCCAGGCTATCAAAACCGGCCTCTTGCCAGAGTC
>ML792347.1:10265-21533 GCA_009831015.1 Picea engelmannii
CCCCGAGCCCTTTCCTCTATCATTTTTTCCTCCCCTGTTCTCCATGTTCAATGCATTACCTGATGTCTCACCTGTGCTTTTTCACCGCATTTCCTCACTAAGGATAACACCAACAACATCATCAAATTTTAAAGTATTTGAACCATAGACAAAGTTACTTACAACCATGACCAAGTCGTTCCAGCTTTCTGGCAATGAGCACAAGATTAGAAGAGCCCTAACCTCATCATCAAAGTCCACTTTACAGAATTTAGTTGATTAGTAACCATATTAAATTCATTTAAATGATCTGCAACAGACCCACCTTATGACATCTTTATATTAAATAATCTCTTCATTAGATATACCTTATTGGACGCTGAGGTTTTTTCATACAATTTAGCCAATGCGTCCATAAAACCCTTCTTGCCTTTTCTTTTGAAATATTGAAAGCCACCGACGCTACCAGGCTCAGACATATTGTTCCTAGAGCCTTTATGTCAATAATCTCTCATTCTTCGTCCTTCATAGTTGTCGGTCTCTTTGCTATTCCGCCCAATGGTAGGAATAGATCCTTCTGATATAAATAATCTTCCATCTACATCTTCCATAACTGGTAGTTTTGGCCATTAAATTTCTCGACCCTAAACTTTCCATCTTCCGCAATTGCTCCCACTCGAACTAGGAACCCTCTTTTCCTGCGAGTTACCTTTTGCTCTGATACCAGTTGTTAGAAAAAAAGGACCGTGGAGCAATAAAATAAAACAAATGCAGAAAAAAAACACAGAAGATACATAATACAATAGAGACACAGATTTACATTGTTCACCCAATGTGGGCTACGTCCACCAGAGAAATTTCTAGGTCCTTCATTTATTATTATCCAACATATAAAGGGATACAACCTACAACAAACCCGTTGTAATTTCTTATTCTTTCTCTCACAATATCCTATCTCAGAATACAATATTCGCCATAATGCATAGCCACAATACATTTCCCTCATAACAGAGGGTTTCCTTCTAGGGAAAAAAACCTTAACATAATTTATATCGTTAGATCTGCGACCTTATAATGAACGGTCTAGATTTACAATGAAATTACAATATACATTTACAAGGCAATTTTTACTTCGGGGGCTTCGCCCTCTAACCCCTCTGCACTCCCCCGCGTGGAAGAGTGTACATTCTTCTGGGGTGTAAAGTATTCATGGGGTATAAACATGGCTGAAAACAAAAAAACCTTTGAATCAGGAAGATAATCGGGCTCCACAACCAACAATTTGATAAGTTGCGAGAGGCCTCACTTGAGAAAAAATCAACCTTCTCAATAGAATAGGTCTCAATGTTGAATGTAAGAGAAAGAGGAGGAAGAAAGTGATCAACACCAGTCGAGGCATGATAATCTTCATAATGCAATGTTGGCTCCAGGCAACTGTGTTTTGGATGTATCGTCTTCTACAAGCAGACTCATACCTTCACTATTCAATAGATCAATTTCTTGTTCAGGACCTTCATTCACAATGGGAGGAATCTCATGAGGAATAGAATAAGAACTGGAGTCACCTAGAGTTGAACATGTATCTTTCCCATAACTCCAATGAGGTAATTTAGGTGGAAGGTTATCACTAACAACCTATTCATTACTTATTTCATGATCATGCTCTTTTAGATTGAAAGAATTTAAATGAGCTTGTTTAAAGTAGGTTAATAAATCTTCTCTAGATGGCATGTCTTCATCACAGAATCTGTAAATGATTTGGGCAAGCCTCGAGAAAAACTCATCTTTAGATTCTTCTTCTTCTCTAAGAACATGTATAAGTTCATCACACAACTGATCATAGTCATAATGGTCAAAAGAATCAAGGAACTTCATACTAAATTGTTCCTAGTTGCCAATAGATTTGTCTAACAGGGCCTCAAACTAGCTTTTGATTCTTCCATGAAATGTAAGGGAAAACAACCGACAACCTTCATGTTCATTAGCAATCCTATATAATCTACATTTCTGGTTGAAAGTACAAAAATTATCAAAATTAGAAGTTGCACCCTTACTGTCAAACTCTAATTCAGACAAGCTTTTAACTATCTTATATGGAAGGATTCCAAGAGGCGTTGGAATACTAAAAGCCTGATCCAATACAGGGTTAGGGAATGTAGCCATTAAACCGTAGTGTCAGTAAAATGAATGGTCACACACAAGGGTAAGCTTGTCATCTTTCCCTTGGCCCTCCTTCTAGCACCAATATGTTGACAGGTAAAAAATTACCACCAATCAACTAAGGGACAGTGCCTGAAGACAAGTCCCAATTAGACTTGCTATCGTTTTGTATGGCACTTCCAATTGATATGTGAGCTCGGTTGTCATTGTGGTATGTGTGAGGTGTGATTAAAAACTATCCTAAAATCCTAAAACACCTACACTAAAGCAAAATAAAACTAATTAAATTATTCTAAGCTACTCTAATTTGTTATGAACATAATATATAATATAAATATAAATACATTATAATAGTTAATGAATAATTAATGAACAGACACCTTCCCAATGAAAGGTCATGTCTCTTCATGGAAGTGCACCCATCCGTGGGTATATAAGGACCTCATTCTTATTGTATCTCATCGTCTCATATTCATACACAATATTTAATATATTATCCTTTATGGATTATAACTTGTTGTTTTACCTACAATGGGTATTTACCTGGTGAACCAGTTGGTTCACCACAGTGGTATCAGAGCTTTGTCTCGATCCAAATTTTGGCCACAAATAAATTTTCTCTAAAATTAGGTCTTTGAACTCATATTGGCCATTGGCCATTTATAAATCAAATATTCTACACATTTCAGCGAAAGTAAAAAAGTTATTCTGCACAAAATCAGATAAAAAAAAAAAGTTATTTCTTAAGGGGCGCATGAGGAAGTATAAGTGCACACCAAGAAGCTTGAAAGAAATATTCCAGATTTGGCATTAGTTAAGTTAATTGTCATTTAAAAAGTGAGAAAAAATAATTTAAAAGAAAAAGTTTCAAAGAAAAGGAAAAATGAATATTTTATTTTACCTTTGGAGATTTACCATCCCATGGTTTTGGAAAACCATTGGCCCATAGTATTCCATACCATATATAATATATATTTATGTGTGTGTGTGTGTTTTCCTCTAAATAAGTATTTCACAAAAATTAGGGTCGCATTTGTTGAGCCCTAACCGCCACTAACAAATAGTCAAGAGTATAAAAGGGATTTATTAGGTACTTTTTATAAAGTTTAAAAAATATTATAAAAATTGGAGTGAAAAGATATATAAGAAGGAAGGAGTATAACTAAAATATTTCTTTTGCAAAGTGTGAATGTAATATTAAATTATTTTTCATTAAGTACCAAGGAAAAAAATAAGAAAAAGAGATTAAGTGAATATTAAATTACTTTTGGCAAAGTATAAAGAAAATATTCAAAGTTTTTAAACTCTATATATATAAAAAGAAGAATGTCAAGGATTATTTTCTTAAAAGAATATTAGAGGAGGATATCTATTAAGTCAAGAAGCTTAAGTCTTATTATTATTAAAGGGATATTATAATAATTATAAGGTCAATTGAAATTAAAAAATGGATTTTACGGAGGAATATTTTCTGGTAAAAATCATCTAAGTAGATGGATTAGAGTATTAACATTTAGAGGAAATATTCAAGAAAAAGAAGTTAGCATCCACATTTGCCGAGATAAGAAGAAAAATCACATAAGTATGGATTTGGCTAATCAATTAACAATTCCAAAGACAAATGTAATAGAAACAAAAGACTTCTTTTTTTGAAATAAATATGACATCAAGGATTTATTGTTGACACTCGAAGATCATAAACTCGTATCGAATTTTGAGGTTACAACTATATATGAAAAAGAGGTTGATATAATGCTCGGCTCGACTTGGTTAGCGACGTTGGGTAGCTTAATATTAAACCTTGAGAAAAAAAAATAATGTTTTCCTACAAGAAGAAAAAAAAAAATTACATAACATCTCAGTAAATTCAGATTCAATATCTACGTCAAAAGATCTTGATAAGATCTCCAAAATACTATTGTCAGACAAACAACAGTCAATACTTGAGATCCAAAAAGAATGTGACAAAATCGTCATAGATAAGGACGTAGAAATTTGTCGCCTAAAAGCTCATAATCAAAGTTTACTCACCCAAATGAAGAAGATAAAGAGTGATAAGAAGATGGTACAAGACAAGTTAGAACAACTTATAAATAAGGAATCATTGGTAGATAAAGAGACAATGATTCATATGCATTATTTAAATTACTATCCTTTATGGATTATAACTTGTTGTCTTACCTACATTGGGTATTTACCTCATGAACCAGTTGGTTCACCACATAATCTAACCTTTCTAACTAGAGAAAACTATCTCACTGTAAGGAATACATGAGGTGAAAAAAGAAATAAGGCAACAACCAGCTACTAGTTCATTCATTAACTACTTGTGACACAAGAATACCCATGTAACAAGAAGCCATTCCTTACAATGTAACTGCAAACAAAAGAGACATTAATGTTCAAAGGGGACTCGAACATAGGCATGCACATGAACATTAACTGCCATCCACAATGCCAACATGTCATAACAAAGCAAAGTGGAGATTCCCTCTCAAACACAAGCAACTTTCTCTTTATTTCATTGAATACTCTTACAAAATTTCTCGAAATCCTCAAAGAATCAAGCCCCTCAAATGAGCTTGGAAGTACAATATATAGGTTAGGGAGGATGGCTCTTGACCTTCCAACTCCCTTGACTTTTGACTTTCTAAATTCCAAGACTCTTGGAATTTCTTTTAATTTTTTACAATTTTCAAAATTACATTATTCGAATTTTTGTGACTCTTGGACTTCCATTTGTCATCATTTAGTGGCATTCATCTTGTAGTCACTTTTGTCTCGTAGTGCCATTTTCTCCATAATTTATTTTCAATATTTGGAGAAAACATCAAGTCTTCTTGCTATTGAGCAGTATCTTTGAATCTCTTTACTGTTCATCTCTTCAATTGCTCCAACATCAGTGATCTCCGAAAGTTTTCAAAGATGGTTCCAACAGTTCTCCAACAATAGCTAGACAAGGTTGTCTGTCAATGATTCTGCATTTGCAAATACTAGACTCTCAAGTGATGGATATGTCCATGATAGTATTTCAACTTTCAGATTCTTCAACGAAACTTGAATTTTTAGACTTTCTCATTTTTGTCTTTAGTGACTTTTGTCTTCACATGTGTGATACCCCAAAGTTTTTAAATTCCAAACAATTTGACCTATTGTTATTGTTATTTTTATCTTCAAGTTATTTTGAAACATTGTATGATCTTTTAAGATCACATTGAAAAAATCATGTAATTATTATTTATTGATAATAAAATAAAAAGGAATACCATGTGTTAAGTAGACTATTAAAAGAGGAAGTTACAGATCCTTAGAGGGAGACCAAGTGGCAACAGAAGGGACAAGTTGTGGGAGTCTAGTTGATTTTGAATCAACAAAGGAAATACAAGTCACAGATTTCTAGGAGAAGTGTAAAAGTAATATTGACAAGTGGTCAATGAGTAGGAGGCTCTAACAAGTGTCAAAGGCCTAGGCAATTGTTATAAATTAACAAAAGAAAATAATGGGATGCCATTACAAAAAGGAGATGTAATCTCTGAAATTCACATGACACTAAGGAAACCCATAGAACTTGTCTCCTGAATTCTGCAGAAATGCCACAAGGTCGTGGCCTCTCTGGATCAAGAAACTTAGCTCAGGGGTGACATAGTGGAAGCAGGTTGTTGCTCTAGTCTACGATTGGGTGGAACAATTTACTCAACGTGTGATTTTCCCTTACATTGTACATGTTTTTATCTTGTTTCACTAATTTATATGATTCTTATATTGTTGATCAGTTAAAATGAAGTATGCTTTTATCATGCATGTATAGATTGCAGTTAAACTGAATAGATCTATAGGATTTACTTATGTACAATGATCTAGTTTTATATCTATAATTGTATTTCGTTCATGATTAAAATGAAGAGTATATATGATCATATAGAAATATAGAAATGCGTATTCATAGATTGAAATAGAGTTATATATATATATAGTACGCAGAAATCGTTTATCTATTAAAATTGATTTTAATTTTAGTTTCTCACACTAAATTCCTCTCACAGATAAGGAAAAGTTTTTTTTGAATGGTATTTGGGATTTTATTGTATTAATGGTTTTGGTATATTTGGCAGTTCAATGCTACATATTTTAAAAATTCATGTTAAAAAGTAAAAAGTGTTCATTTATTTTTATTTTTTTAATATGTAATGAATTTTTTTTTATAGAATATATGGGATGAACACATATATATTCATTAAAATGAATATATATCCTTAATATAATTTATTTAAATTTTAAAAATAAATCGAATATGGAATTTGAGAATTGGTATGAAGTAATGTTTAGTCATTAAATTAGTTACGAAGTGTACTTTGCTTTAAATTTATTATGACATTGTGTACAACTCATTTTTTCACATGTAATTTAAGTTAGTGATTTAGATTTTTTCTCATATTAAGTTTAGGAGATTCTACAATGTTAAACCAAAATATTGTTGAGCAAAAACAAAAAAAATAATTGTAGATTTGTATCTCACAAAGTTGAATAAAAGTGGACAAGCAAAAAAAAAATTGCAACTAACTTGCATTATGTCAATGAACTAGATGCAACAAGTGAAGATAAATAATCCAACTAATTTGGTGTAATAAGGGTGGTTTATTTTCTCATGTTGTTGTCTAATGCTTTGCGTTTTTCTTTTGGGTGGCATCTAATGATTTGAGTTTTTTTTTCCTCAGAAAAAAGAGTAATTTTATTTCCTTGGAGAGACAAAATTACATTTTGTAGGTGGTTCCAGGAGCACATCACACCATCTATGTGAATTTTGGCTAGAGTAAAAAGGCTCTCACTCATATCTGAAAAAGGGGACCACTATAAACTCTGGCTATCATGAGCAGAGATATGATTTGCATGTCATTGAGTTTATAAAATTTCTCACCCAGAACAAGGTGGAGTACATGTTGTAGAGTTATAGTGGAATATATACATGGTAAATAAAATGCTACAGAAAATACAAAAAGTTTTAATGCTTTCATAAAAAGTTTCAATATAAATTGTTGTCAATTGTCTTTTAGTTGCGGTGCTGAAGAAAAATTTGGCCCGCATCCCGGATCTAATAGTTGTTGTGTGCAAATATCTTGGAACTTAGAAGACCTCACTACTGATGAAAAAATCTATTCCCACGAATAATGCCCAAAAAGTGTCGATTATGAAAAAAGATGTATACAAATCTTTGAGTATGTTCTTTAATTCTAAGATTTTCCATGTTCTTCTATAAACGATCGGTGATAAAATGCATTGGAATCCTACCCTTTATGTTTTGTGAAGTGCCAATGTACTAGTGTGAGTTGTAAACCTGCTTTGGACAAAGAATCTGCTACCATGATCATGTCCTTGTATACATGGGAGATAGCCAACAAATCAAAAGCATCCAACAAATGGAATATATCCTCCAGGATAGGTATAAGAAATATGTTGTGACAAATTTGATGTTTTCTCGCCCAATTGATGACATTCTTAAATCACCAAATATTTGAATATGAGAATATCTTTTTCCATGGCATAAGGAAGTAACAATTTCAGGCTCAAAAGTTTAGCATAGTTATTTTTACCCTGACCATACCCCATTTTTATATGAAAATAATGATTTTTTGTAAAGTGGAGCACTACCTGCCCGCCCCCCCCCCCGCAAGTGGAGTTCTGAGAGGCTCCATCAAAGAATTCCCATGCTCTCAAAGTGTATATGACTTCAGGTTTCCTTATTTGCATTCTTGGAGCTTCTTCTGACTATGGGAAGTGAGATAAGATGGATAAACTTTGGGTTGCAATTGCCTCTGGAATAGAGGCTTTTTCTTTGAAAATTATTGCATTCCTGGCCAGCCAAATGCCCCAGCTAATTAAGAGAGGAAGTGCTTTTAATTCCTTGCGGCTTGGATCTCTAATCCATGCCTTCCATGCCAGCTCCAATGAGATTTCGTCCCAATCAAATCTCTGCCTGAGGTTTGTGGAGGTTTCAGTCCATACTTTCTTAGCGAAGGGACAAGAGATGAGAATATGGAGAGTGGATTCATTACTATTTTGACAAAGTGGGAATCTACCCAGTCCTTCTATCTGTCGCTTACTCAAATTGTCCCAAGTTGGGATTTTGTCATTTAGAGACGCCCATAGGAAAATTTTGGATTTTGGGGGGAATTTTAGCTTCCATAGTCCCTGCCACCACCAGCTGGGTTTTTGTTGAAGAAGTTCCATATTCAAAGTTATGTAGCCAAATTTTGGAGTGTATGAACCAAGATGATTTTTTTTCCATACTAATTCATCTTCCATGTCCGATAGCCTGATGTATCCACTTTGGAGAGCTGAAATATAATTTTCCAATAAGACAACATTATTACCATTTAATCCCAATGAAATAACACTTCTCCAACTTTGGTTCCAGAGTGTGGTTGAGGGGCGATTAACAAGGTTGGAGATAAAGGTGATGTCCTGCCTTTGAATTTGGATAATTAGATCATATGGTAAAATGTGAGAGAGCCCACTACCAAGCCAAGGATATGCACCTATGTGAATGTGATTTCCTTTTCCTACCCTCCATGCTAGGCCCTCCCCTACCACTGGAAAGGATGATATCATGGCTTTCTAAATAGTCAAGCATTGTCGAGTTGTCTTGTTTGGTGAATGAATCCAATCTTCCAAGGAATACAGGAAGATGTATTTTTGTGTAACCACCAACATCCATGGATTGGTGATTGATATAAGCCGCTAACATGCCTTTTCCACTAAGGCCTTGGAGAATATAAAAATGTTTTTAAGTCCCCAACCTCCCAAGGATTTTGGCTACGCTATGCGATCCCATTTAGCCCAGGGTTGTGTAAATTTATCCCTTGATCTAGACCAAATAAACCGAGAACAAGTCCTCCTTATGTTCTCCAATACTCCATTTGGTATCCAAGACAATGACATCCAGTATATTGAAATGGCTTGCAAAATAGATTTTGTTAGTGTGAGTCGTCTTGCTCTAGATAGCCACTTAAAGCTCCAACCATTTAACCTTTTCTCCATTTTTTTCTTTAACCATTTCCAATATTTTTTTCGGTAGTTGTTTGGATTCAAATGAAACCCAGGTATTTTATGCCTTCTAAGATATCATGTACTGAGTAAGGAAAAAGTCTCCTACATGTGGAAACTTCCTCTCTTTCTATCTCTGAAATAGTGAGGGTGGATTTTTTAGCATTGAATTTCATCCTTGTAGCCGAGTGGAAGAGAGAAAGTATTTCCTCTAGGGTTATTGTGTCCCCAACCCTACCACTGCAGAAAATAAGTACGTCATCCACAAATAGTAGATGAGTGATTCTCATTCCAGTGGCTACCTAGATCCCTTGAAAGTCCCCTAATCTAACTACATTTTCAATGGCCTTACTCAAGCCCTTCGCTACCCATAGGAAAACAAGTGTGGACATAGGGCATCCTTGGCGAAGGCCCCTTTCTAAAATGAAGAAAGGGGATGTTTCCCCATTGATAAGGACTGCAAAAGATGCAGAAGTTATACAAGCCATCACCCACTTTATGAATGGGACCTAGAATCCAAGATGAGTAAGTAAGATCTTGATATATGACCAGTCCACCCGATCATAAGCTTTTGATAGGTCAATGTTTAGAATAATCCCCTTTTCTCATGTTGTCTTTAGGCTATGCAGGCCTTCATGGGATACCCCTATTGCTTCATGAATCTTGTGCCCCTATTGCTTCATGAATCTAGTGCCCTTCTAGAAAACCAAATTGTTCTTTGGAAATGGCTTCTGAAAGTATTGGCTTCAACCGCTGAGCTATGATCTTGGAAATAATTTTCTAAATACAATTGCAGAGTGAAATTGGCTTGAAATCATCAAAGGACTGCGGGTTATCCACCTTAGGAATTAGAGAAATAAAGCATGAGTTGAAAGGGAAGTGAATTCTTCCATTGGTTCTAGATTGCTCAATGAATTTTAGTAAACTCCTCCTATAAGGTCAAAAAAATCCATGTAGAATTCAATTGTCCAACCGTTTGAGCCTAGACTTTTATCCTTCTAAAATCTATGAAGTGTTTCTTTTAGTTTTTCTTCAGTGACTTTCGTATAGAGTTCTCGGTTTCCTTATTCATCCACAAATCTAGGAAATTATAGTACCAATATTATAATGTTTGTTATGTTCACACGCATGTCTGCTTTGAATAAATACTGGAAGTGGTTTTTACCCATGTTCGCGAGCCCTTTGAAAGAAGTGACTGAGCTGCCCTCCTGATCCTTTAAACTCCAAATTGTGTTGGATGCTTTCTGCCCCTTTGCATATGCTTAAAAAAAATTGTATTCTTATCACCGTTCTCAAGCCAAATTGATCTGCTTTTTAGCCTCCAAGTTGCTTCTTGCTCCACCAACAATTGTCTTCATCTGGCCTCAATCCTTTTAAGATTATCTCTAGAGGAGTCTGAGATGAATCCGGATTATGAATCTTGATAGATCAGTTCCAATTGAAGCTCAATATTTTGGAGTTCCTGCTCCTCTTCTCTCCATTTTGAATTTCCCATGGGATGGCCAACTTTTTTATTCTTCTAATATTTTCCACAAATTGGACAGTTGTCGGGATACCCTCAGAATCCCTTAATCCAATCCAGTTAATATTGACCAGCTTCTGAAAACCCTCATCTAATAACTAGGAGGAGTTAAATTTAAAAGGTGAGGTAGGATTTTTGAGACCACCTTCAAATTCAAATCAAATTGGAGAGTGGTCTGATTCACCTCCGCTCTGAATCCTTTGACGAAATTGAAATGGAAGCATCGCCAAAGATTTTGAAATCAAGAAGCGGTCTAACCTTTTGGTCACTCGAGCCTCCCCTACTCTCATATTCCTTCATTAGGTAGTAGATTTAGGGGAAATATATCAATTAGTCTTTTGGACGATAATAGATTGATGAAGAATGTTGCTTGACTATCAGGGTGGGTTGAGCGGCCCCAACTTTCAGCTTCCCACAGGGAGAAATTGAAATCACCTCCAATAATTAGATTTTCATCCTTCAATAGATTTTTACCCAACAGGGATTCCCAAAAGGTGATCTAATATGAATGAGGTCCATAAACATCTATGATTCTAACCTCCATTCCAACTCATTCCATCATAAAA
>ML792347.1:21584-32056 GCA_009831015.1 Picea engelmannii
TGAAGCAAGAGTCCAAAGCCCATGAGTTCAAGAGATTAATACTCCTAGATCTCCAATCGAGCACAAGACCACCTGATATACCCCGAGTATCCATCCCCAGAAAATTCCAACTCAGGAGAAGTGAATTTAGTATCATGGTGGTCGTGATTTCATCTGCCAAGGTTTCTTGTAAAAGTACTACATCAATCTGGTGTAAAGTTACCATCCACTTCAAAGCGGATTTCTTTTGTGGGCTCACCAAACCCCTACAATTATAGGTGAGGAGTTTCATGGGGGCACCTTTGCTGGGGATTTTGCTACTCAAAGTGCCTCTAGAAGAGACTGTTGTCAGTCAGAAGTAACATCGACCAATGCATAGATTGTGCCTTGGAAATGTGTGAATTTCTTCTGCGACCCTTTTTAGTCTTCAAAATCTCTAGATTAGGGCCCAGACCTCTAATATCTGTTGTGGGAATGGAAATTGATATATTAGAAATTTGGAACCATATAGTCGACTCCTCAGAGCCATCAAAGGAGGATTCCTCGGATGTCCAGGTGTTACACATTATTTTGGTCACCCTAATGATTATTTCACAAACATGTGTTCAGGATCCCAACATGAATTTTTGCCTGAGAAAATCAACTTCTTTCCTCCTCTACAAGGCTAGTTTTTAGAAAGGGTCCACAGGCTACATATATTACACGGTGTGGAAATCTATGATTTTTGTAGGCTGCTCTATAGCTAGCCCGCGAGATTTCTGCAAGCTGCTAGATAGGCAGGGTGTGGTGGCATTCCAAAGCTAAAAGACGAAAGAGGTTTCATGAAGTTTCTAGAAGGGGAATATTCTAGAATGTGAGGTGGCGTCTGTATGGTTGCGATCCTACTGGTTTCTATGATTTGGTAGGATCATCCTCATCCCTTTAACCACTTCACCTTCTCTTATATAATCATGGGCTTCTCATGGAAAAGGTTAAGCAAGATTAAGTAGAGAATTGATGAAAGAATAGGCTGAAGACTATGTGAAGAATCTTGTTCCTAGTGATGCTTGAGGCCTCCATTTGCCTATCAAGCTTTTGTGGATTATCTTCATGCGAATTTTGGAGCAAGTGTATGTGTGTGTTGGAACGGAGGACCACTAAAATGGAACTTGCAACATCAAGGCAATTCGGTTGTATCTTCCACTTTTCATTAATATAATACGATGGCACGTCTCTTTCCCATAAAATGATTAGTATTTTACTACATGATTCCTTGATAACATGTTTAGGTTGTCATTGAATTCTACTATTGTTGGTTTCACGTTGGTTGGTTTGTGTTATCGCAGATCTGATTCCACAAGAGCACTGGAGTGAAGTGGGGATGAAAAAGATATAAGGAAGTGATTCATAAGGTATTTTATCTATTCCTCCTTTGGTAGTAAACTCAATGATCACAACTTAGGGAAAGCATCTTGTTCCATCTCGTTTTGTTCTAGATCCAGGTGGATCTAGGGGGATTAGTTCATGTCCGCATCTACCGATTTACCCAATAACAAAATTGGCGACTCCATTGGGGAAATAGTTTGATTGTGGTTTTTGTTGGCCATTTGCTTTTGACCTATTCTTTTTACTTGAAATCGGTCTCTGAGTCTGTGGGAGATCCATTCAGACTCTCTGGGCTTGAAAGTCCACTTAGATGCTTTGCCCTTTTCTCCAAATTTCTTGATTTTTCAAACACTTCTGCACTGCACCTTGTAGACAGATTGCAGAAACCTTTGATTTCTGCACCCTAGTGGTTTATTTTAGTGCGGGATTTATGCACCTTGTTTGTTTCTGGCCTGCGAAAAATATTAATTTCCGCACTGTGTTATACTTCCAGATTGCAGTGGAGTTTGAGAAATTTTTTGGGTTGGGTTTTGGCCTCTGTTGTTACCCAGTTTTGCTTTAGTCAGCTGGGAAAGGATTTGTAATGCCAGTTATTGACTTTTTTTGACTATTTAAGCTTGCTCTTGATTGGTTTTGGAGATCGAACACCTCTCTTTTGATCTTTTTCCAATTTTTATTTTTGATTTTTATCGACAAGGGTATAATATCTGGATTTGTGTCTGAGTGCTTTCTCAATTAAAAATATTTGATTGGATTTGAATTTTTAGGTTGGTTACACATTTTGGATTGCTTAATGATCGGAAAACCATTTTTTATTCACATTTGAAGAAACATTTTCTTGTCATTTTTTATTTTTATGTCCTTTGAAAGATCGATTTGGGTACTTGTTGAGTGTTTTATTTTCATTGATTTCTTATCCTTTCTCAATTCCGTCCTTGTTTTGGTTTTCAAAAGGAAAAAATTAAAGTCTTTCAGTATTTTAGGTAATCATTTATCCAGAAAATATTGGCATTCTAAAAATTGAAAAAGAGAACGAATAGTGAATTACATTGTTGATGATTGTTTAGTATTACATTCAAAGAAAAGGAATTGTACGTTGTAGTTCACATTGTTCTAGAAAAATGCCTTCTCCCTACTGTAGATAGAATTCATCGAACGAAATTTTGCATCATTCATTTCTATTTGCACGTTATTGGGTCGAAGTCTTACACAACACTGATTTCATTCCCATCTACCTCTTGAGTAACAACAACCTCTAAAAAACATTGTGAAATTTAAAACTCAAGTAGTAACTTTTATTTTCTAGGGCTCTTTTACACCAACATTAGCTAGGCTAGAGATTTGGAATAGGTATTGTGACACACTCTCCAAAGCACAAAACACACAAGAGTATCTTATGATAGGGAGTGTTCAAATCCATTTGCAACATTTTGTCCTGGGAATCCCTTCTCACACAAGGGTCAAACCTGAGGTCGCATTGAGATTGGCAGAGTTACTCACCCTTCTTTGTTGGTCTCAGTGTAGATATTGCACGTATTATGGGGGTCGCTTGAAGGTATACCCACAACGATGAGTGGAAGCCTCTCAAGTTGATTTTGGGCTTGATACCCTGCCCTTGTGTGTGGATTGGACTGTCGACTATTTCCCCAGGCATCACTATTGTTTGTGGTAAATTTAGTAGCCTATCTTCTTAGGGTCTTACACAAGGTGATTGTGAAGGGGCAAGTCTTCATGGTACCTGGAATCGACATTGGCTAGACTCACTCGGACTCCTTGGAGGGTATACCCACGATTATGTGTGGGAGCTTGCACCAGGGTGTAAGTCTGTTAAGCATGTCGTCAACGTAACTTTTCCACCCTAGCCCAGCCCCTTCTTATCTTGATCTCGCGAAATTGGATTTCATCACCAACTAGTGACTTTGAAACGAGAAGGTTTGTTTGCCTGGTTTGAACTCTAGATTTTATTAGCAAGTGTTGTTTGTTTTCATAGTTGTCCATAGATTTTTTTTCGCAAAGTTTTTGGTCCGGGCAATATTGACCCTCCACGTCGTTCACATAGAATGCAAGGCCTACCTCCGGAATATCTGGAAAGTTCTCAACCCTTGCCTACAAATCCACTGGAGGGCTCTCCTCAATAGAGTGAGGTCCAAGACACTGCCACTCCATGAGTGGAAAGAACTGACTCTTTAGACCATTTTTGAATTTCTTCTTCTCTAGAGTCTTTTTGACTTCCTCATGGTTCCAAGAGATGTATTCTTCAGCTAAATTCATCCGGAGATCTTGTTGTTCAAACTTCTGGACTACCAACCAGACCTTTCGTAGGTCCTGAAGGCCAAGATTCATTTTTGACTACTAACATATCTAGATGGGATCTTTTCGGGGCCGGGTCAAGTGCTGATATACTTGTCGTACCCGAGTTACCCGAAACATCTACTGAAGACATGATATACCTAGATCATTCTCCCATTACAACTGCCTATCTGTTCGCTGGTTCAGACACCCTGTCAGTTGATCCTAACTTGACTATCCCCCTTCATATGGCCCACTTTACAATGATCCCAAACGCTAAGACTATTCTAACCAGGACTACGGTGGCTAGCCAAGCTCCCATTGGCACACCACTTTCACCTAGACCTTCCCCATCACTTCCTTCTGGGTATAATGCATTGAATGCTTCTATCCCTATCCCTACATAAGATCCATCTGGAGAATATGGAGTTTTTTCTCCTCCTGGGCACAATCCTGTTTCCGGTTTCATTCTGACACTTACCCAGCCCCCCTCCGGAGGGTCTTATCCACCTTTCACCGAAGGATCCAGCCCTAGTGTAATTACTCAGTCTTTCACACCTAATTATTAGATTCCTGCTGGGGGACAATCTCAACACCCACTTGGAGGTCAAACCTCAATTGGGACACAACCTCTGGTTGGAGGACAACCACCACCCACCACACCCTATGGACAAAACATACCGGCAGCTTTGGCCCAGTATTGGAATTTTCTTACCCAGGGTAATACTCAATCGACTGGGGGGAAACAACCTCAATTCAGCTCTTTCATACCCTGGGACTTCCAATCCCATTTGCGGTTCGAACATTCAATATAGTGTCCCTTTCCAAGGGAACATCCCTAATTAGTACAACCCCACGGGCTACCTGCCTCCACACCCACAACCGAATCTACCAGGATCTTCGCACCATATGAAAACTTCTTACGTTCCTACTAGTATACCGATGAGAGTTCCTCCCCAAAGTCACCAATGCCCTCATGTGAATAGACAGTTACCCTTCTTAGCCACTTTGGATCTACCCGACTTGTCTAGGATTTTGAATGACCCTATCCATCACTCTCCTCATTGACCTCTCATACCGTCCAAGTTACCATCAGACATTCCTAAGTTCGATGGTAAACCAGGAGAGGATCGAAACAATCATGTAATGACTTTCCACCTTTGGTGTTCATCCAACTCTTTGATGGATGACTCCATTTGATTACGTATTTTTCAATGAACTCTCATGGGTTCAGGCGCGAAGTGGTATATAGAATTACCACAAGAATTCTTCGTCGACTTTAATACCCTAGATATGAATTTCCTCACTCACTACTAGTTTCCAATCCGTTATGAAATGAGAACTGAGATCTTGAGTTCTTTCAAGAAAAATAAAGCCACTCATATCTCTGATCACATTCATGAGTGGAGACGAAGACAATGTTTAATCAAACTCGATCTTCTCGATCAGTTATTGGCAGAATGGTTCACGAAATACTTCATGAATGACATATCTAAAGACATTGCCATGGGTGTAGTTATCACAGAATAACAGGCGATCATTCGTGCCCAGTACCTCGATCTTGTTTATTCACAAACGGGTACTCTTTATGATCTGCTCCCTGACACACCCCGTCCTTCTACCATGACCACCTCAACAACCCCAACAGATTCTCATGTTGTTGATGGTGTGATAGGTACTTTCCATGCTCAACGTCAATGCGCGCAAGCTTCTCAAACCACTCCCAAATCCCATGCTTCTAATGTTCAAACTTCTCTGACGCCCATTCCTCCCACCAGTAAAACTTCAGAAGTGAAGGTTGTTCAATTGACTCCTACCGGTAAGAATAAATCTTAAAAAGGGAAGGGTAGGAATAAGGAGGATAAAAATAAAAACCCACAATCCGACAAGACCAAGTCACAACCTATTGATGATAAGGAAAAACACAAACCTCGCTATCCTTGTCTTATCTGTGGTGATGATCACTACCTGAAGGATTACCCGAGACGTGGCAAGATCACAAAGTTCCTTCAAGGGACCCCAAAACCTCCTACACCTGTCGTCTTGTCTCATCCCTTACCTTCTCAATAACTGGCTCAATTGGTCATCCATGATCAACCTTCTTCCTCCACTACCTCCTACGTACTTATGTGTAACGGTGATTCAAAGAAGAATGACATCACACTTACCATTTGTGCCAAAGATTACTCTTCCTCCAAGGAGAAAGTTGACGATATACCACCTTCGTTGGTTCAAAAATCTCCCTCGGCTCTACCTTCCAATGGTCCTCTTCATCTTGAACGACCGAACCTCAATACAGTCCTTCACCCTCCTCCCAAGGGCATGGTTTGAAAGTCTACTTTAAATCCTCATGCGTGTGTTGCCCAAAACTATAGTATTGTAGAGGATCTGGCTCAATCACCATGTGCACTGTCAGCCCTCGAAGTCCTTTAGAGTTGTCCTATACAACAGAAGGCACTGTTAAAATATATCGATGGAATCGACCCTACAGATATGAATTTAATAATATTTGACTTGGAAGATCACATTCCAAGGTTACGACCTCAACTCACATTTCAAATACAATTTGTTGTCGTCGACAAGAACATTTGTAGAATAGTTATTGACGAGGGTGCCTCGACGTGTGTCATGTCTATTGCTTGTTGGAAATCCATTGACTCTCCTTCCTTAACTGAATCACACAACACGCTCAAATCCTTTAATGGCTTTGGCTGTAAACCTTACGGTGTACTCCCTTCGCTGCCTATTACGTTAGAAGGAAAAACGGTCAATGTTGAAGTTGAGGTCTTTGATGCACCTCTCGATTACAACCTTTTACTTGGTCATAGCTCGATCGATTCCATGCATACAGTCATGTCTACTCTTTTTTGTATAGTGTGTTTTCCACATCAAGGAAAAGTAGTTAAAGTAGACCAACTAGCCTTCTTTAAATATGATACACGTACCAACAATGTACCTTCCATTGCAAAGACACCCCCTAGGTATGAGAATGTTGGTGTGGGTCTACTAAAAGATTATACTCTGATGGGTACATTTTCGATCCCACCACCCGACGTTCCACCTCCTTCAGTTGCCTCGATTAACATGATTTCCACCTCCATCCTCTAACCCATGGATAGTACCCAAACCCGATGATTATCTTCACTATGGTGCCTAGATGCCTTTAAGTCCGGTTGAATCTGCTTACTAGGCCATTCAATCGGCTAACCCTTCTACTCCCTCTCTCGGTGATTCGTCTCCTGACCCTTTCCATGTTATGTTTCCCATGGACGATATGATTATTTCAGTTATGTCGATGGAAGATACCCCTTGGGATGATGGGCATCATCATTCCATTCTCTTTCTCGAACAACACACCATCGAGAGTTACCAACGGATCTCAACTTTGTCGACCGTTGTCGTTATTTATTTGGTTCCTGAATCCACACACGATGTGTTATATGATGGGAACTTAAGTAACATTTCACCCACCATCCCCCTCGACATATCTATTAAACCTGGAGTTGTCGAAAATGTCCACATCAGAGCTTCATGTTCTACCGATGAGGTTGTCACATATAAGTCACTTTTTCAAGAATTTTGTGACATCTTCACGTGGAGCTACGAAGAGATGCTAGGTATTGACCCTAACATTGTTGTACATGAAATTAAGACCTACCCGGATGCTAAACCCGTCTAGCAGAGACTTCACCCGGTCCACCCCCGTAAAGCAGTTGCTATCAAGCTTGAAGTCGAAAAAATTCTTAAAGTTGGCTTTATTTATCCTGTGGCTTTGATTGATTGGGTATCCAATCTAGTTACGGTTAATAAGAAACAAGGTATGATCTATGTCTATGTTGATTATAGGGATATCAACAAAGCTTGTCCTAAGGAAAAATTTCCTACCCCCTTCATTGACCAAATCATCGACGATTGCGTTGGAACTGAAATATTCTCTTTGATGGACGGTTTCTCTGGATATAATCAAATCAATATCTTACCCGCAAATCAACACAAAACCGCTTTCATTTGTCCTTGGGGCACTTTTGCCTACCGGAAACTACCCTTCGGTTTGAAAAACGTCGGTGCGACGTTTCAACATGCTATGTCTTACGCTTTCCATGATATTAAGCATATTTTACAACCCTATTTAGATTACCTACCAACGCATTCCATGCATTGTAGTGATCATCCGACTCACCTCTGAGCCATTTTCCTTCATTGTAGGTTCTATCGTATAAACTTAAACCCACATAAATGTGTCTTTTATGTGGATTATGGTCGACTCCTGGGCTTTATTGTGTCACATCAGGGGATCAGGGTAGATCCTTTGAAGGTCGAGGTGATTCTCAATCTCCCTCCTCCTTCCTCACTTTGCCAGCTACAAAGTTTGCAAGGGAAGGAAAACTTTCTATGTCGTTTTATCCCAAACTACATTGAGTTAACACTCATATTTACTCGACTACTAAAGAAGGGCTCTGAGTTTGTACGGGACACCACTACCAACAAATCCTTCGACACTTTTAAACTGATTTTAACCCGTACCCCACTCCTTTTCCCACCTGATTATAGTCGAGATTATTTCCTTTATCTCGTTGCTTTGGACTCTACCATTGCCATAGTTCTGGTCCAAGAAGACGATTTACACGACAAACATGTCATTTATTATTTTAGTTGGAGTCTTATGACTATCGAAGCCAAGTACTTACATGTTGAAAAACTGGCCTTGGCAGTTGTTCAAGTTGTCCAATGTTTCCGTCACTATATTCTACTACGCAAGACCACTGTAATTTTCGATTGCAACCCTATGCAACACATTGTTAAACATCAATTGCTAGGGGGAAAATACTTCAAATGGATAGTGATTCTCCAAGAGTTTGACCTAGAATTCGAGCATGCTAATTCGAAGAAGTCCTTGGTCTTTACCGAACTGATATGTGACCTTCCCTCTACTGAGACAGAAAATGTGGCAGAGTATTCCATATCAGACGAATCCCTTTTTTTGATCAGTTCTGATGATGCTTGGTATGGAGATATTATCATTTATCTCCATACTCAAACTTTCCGGCAAGACCTCTCTAGTATAGACGCTCGTCGCATCTACTATCAATCCCGTCAATACATCATTCTCAGTGACACTCTTTATCGTCGTGGTGTTGACTCTATATTCTGATGTTGTCTCACTTTTGATGAGGCCGAGAAATCTTTGAATGACTATCACTCTGGAGCGTGTGACGGTCATATGTCTAGGTATGCCACTGCCCAAAAATATCTTGTGAACAGGGTACTTCTGGCCTTCTTTATTTAAAGATTGTATAACTGTCGTCCAGAAATGCCATGCTTACCAAACATACAATCATAAGATAAGATCTCATCCCACTCCCTTACACCCTGTAGTTTTCGTTGGACCTTTCACTAAATGGGGTATCAATTTCATGACATGTAACCCTCACTCGGTCGGGGGACATGGATACATTATCGTAGTCGTGGATTACTTCACGAAATGGGTCGAGGCGATGCCTACATTCAACAATACAGGAAAAATTGTAGCCCTATTCATATTCAATCACATCATCACATGATTTGGAATCTATCATCACTGATCACGGTAGCCACTTTTGAAACTTCATGATGTCTAAGCTTACAGAAAAGTTGGGTCTTCAACATGAAAACTCAACCCCCTACTATCTACGGGCCAATGGCCAAGTTGAAGTGATCAACAAGGTTCTTATCACCATGCTTCGACATATTATAGGAATTCACAAAACGAGTTGGCACATGATGTTGTTTTCAGCATTATGGGCCTATTGAACATCCATGAAGTCTGCCACGGGATTTACACCCTTCCAATTAGTGTGTGGTATAGAAGTTGTCCTACTGATTGAATGTGAGATTCCATCATTAAAACTAGTCGTTGAACTTCTGAAGAACAATTGTCCTAACACTGAAGAAGAACATTTGTTGTATCTTATGCAATTGGACAAAGCCCGTGGTGATGCCACCCTAGTTATTGAAACCCAGAAGAAACGCGTAAAATCCCAATATGACAAGCATATCAAGCCACACATTTTCTCTGAGGGTGATCTAGTTCTCCTCTATGAACAAGATTGTGATTTGCTAGGAGCCGTAAAATTCGAGGCTATGTGGTGAGGCCCTTATATCGTCAAACGAATGTTGGAGAAGGGAGCTTACGAGTTAGTAGATTATGATGGCATTCCTTTAAGTGAACCTAGAAATGGGCTTTACTTGAAGAAGTACTATGCTTAGACTATCTTTGCATGAGTTCTTGTATTTTACTGTATCATACTGTTGTGTGCTACTTTTGTGTGATTTTCTTTATTTGGTTTCTACTCTCGACCGCTTACCTTGTGTTGTGCTTGGTTTCCATATGTCGGAGTCTTCATTGTCCCACTTTTTCTTCGCCGATGGCGCTATTGGTAGCACTCACAACCTAGCTTCTGTTGCGTGGGAAATCTATGCACCCATGAACAAACTTATCAGTCTACACAGTGTTTTCCTCGGTTGTGAAACCAATAATATCGCAGAGTATAGCGCAATCATCAAATTGTTAACCGATGCTATCTCACTTGGGATTCATCGCCTAGTTATACGACTTGATTCACAGCTAGTAGTGCTACAGTTAAGTAATGTCTATGCTATCTGAAGTGCTACTTTGTTATGGGTATATGTATGAATTCGCCTCTTGGAATGTTATTTTGATTATATCGAGTATCAACACATTCCTAGATGTCTAAATACATTAACTGATGCATTATCTAATTATGTGTTAGACAGACATCTAAGACATTTATAAATCCAATCACACATCACATGTATTATACAAAGAAAAATAAGCCAGT
>ML792347.1:32077-43276 GCA_009831015.1 Picea engelmannii
ATATAATGATAAAAGTTTTTTACAAAAAAAGATTGTTTTTCATCTGAAGACCAAAATATCAAAATATGAAGCTCATAGCTTCTACAAAATGGCATCATGGATGTTGCTCATGGTAACACACTACTTCTCATGCTACCCTATGGATAAATCCTCTCAGTGGACCAGACACGCCTATGGTATGGTGCTGGAAATGCCTCGGGACCTCGCCAATCGACATATCTAGGATGTTTGTAGTCAAACCCTCCAGATTCTTCTCGATTGCTTCATAATCATACGCATCCCATCCTACTACTACCATTGCTTCCCCTCGCCTCTGGACAGGGGATGTACCCAGAGGCCGGAATGGCCCTACATCTGCATAGTCAAAACATTTTGATTAGTCATTGGATTGAAAACATAAAAAATGTTTAATATTTTGAAAAAATTTACAAAACAACCATAAAAGCAAAATGTTTTTCTTACCTAGATCCCCCCACTAAGAACCCTCAGGTAGCACCAAGTTAGGATCATTGTGAAAATCCATCCCGACATATGCATAGTCATCGATCATCAAGATCTGGGGCTCCAGCCAATCAAAAAATGTATCATTGTATTTAATAATGGGGCCCGCTACATGCCGGGACATGAGATCACACCATCGCTTCATCTGTGGATCTCGTGGCGCTGGTATATTCCAATCTACCTCTAAGTGCAAGTGAGGGACTCTTTCCATGAAGAAAGATAACAAAATGGATCCATAACCAAACTGCTTCAGCTCCCCGTTCTTGCTCTTGGTCAACTAGCTCTTCATACTGTGGAGGAGTCCATCACACCAGTTCAACACACGAGGTTCTATGCGTTCCACGACATACTAAAAATAGCTCTGCATAGCCATGTGCAGAGAAGCACTCCCTACCATCTATGCAATGGTGAAAAGAATGGTTATAAGATTCAAATCATGAACCCCTCTGATAGCCACTTTACCCTCGTGCCGCTTGGCCTCAGGTTCACAATAGCATCTAATGTATTCACTCATCGGCAAACCACCGCCTCGAACCCCTGTTAAGATCACTTGTGCCCCACAATGGGATAGCCCCGTCAAGAAGTAAATATCTTCAATGTCCAAAGAAAGCACATGAACACCCACATGAAATACTTGTTGGTCCATGTCCCACATATGGACCAAATATTCCAACAATCTCAGTTGGGCTCTCATGCCCTGGATCTTGAAGAAATTTAACAAACCGCACTGTCGTAGGGAGTTTATGGTGCCCGGATCATTCAAATCCATTGCATCATCATCTTCATGCTCTCTTTATCTCCACTCCAACATTTTTGCAATCAAAATACCTGCATGGAGATGAAAGAAAGAAGTTAGCACCTTCAATCATCATTTTTTGGAATTCTTTTTGGTCCAACGCATCATTTTATTTTTGGTTTGTCGGTCGCCGCAACTGGGCTTCAGTTACAGAGCAAGTTTTCTGAAGGTGAACCATTGGGTGCTTGCGAAAATCCTTGATTTCCACAAGCCCCAATATAGGACACCTACGGCAGCCCTAGTGCATGTCTACGGCCAAAAAATTCACCCAAAAAATCATCTTTTAACCGATTGAAATGAATTTTAAACCATTGAAAAGGAAGAAGATGAGGTACTCACCATTTTCATGCAAACGGTTCGCCAAATGATCGCCTGTTCTCCCCGCAATCGACAGCCAAAATATGAGGTGAAAAAAGGGCTCTTAGACAAGTTTTTGACCAAATACAATCAAAATAGTGAAAATGAGTTCTTACCCCTATTTATCTCATTTTTAAATTTTTCTAAAAATATTTTATATCATTTAAATATATTTTCTCAAAAACCTACCAACCTAATGGTCTCATGAGTGTTTTGTTTCTCGCACATGGGCAGACTAGGCTTCCGGACAATGAAGTATGGACAATTTTTGCGAACTGTTTTTCTTTTTCGTCACGTGTGAGATTACTTTTTAGGGTTTTTTAGAAAAACCTTTATCTTAGTCTTTGTTCGTTCTCGTGCTCGAAAATTGATGAGAACGTAACCGAGTATACTTTTGTCATATTTTCGTACTCGTCATGGTAACACGAAAATAACGAAAGTTACAGAGTAACCTTTAAGCTATTTTCACACTCCATAAAAATGAAAAGATTGTCGAGCGACCTTGTTCTTTTCACGCTCATAAAAGTATTTGAAGAAAACGTTTGATGGGCGATAGTTTATCACTTTTTCAGTCCTATCAAACTACTTTACAAAAAAGGAACTGGGAGAGTTCTCTTTAAGTGTTTTTTAGACTCTCAAAATATGAAAAACCCCTGAGTTTTCTATCTTTGGACTCATTAAACAAACATCGAAAGACCCACATGGGACCGAACCACTCCTTCTTAGGGTTCGTTAAACATACTCTGAGGGACTCGTCCGAAGGATGAGATTACATCAACAAGCATATGTTATCCTCCTCAAGATTGCATAAAAATAAAGAGGTACTCACCAGAAATGGTGGGGGGGAATTTGGGAAAGAGATGTGTCTTTGTATTTGTGTTAGTGGCAGTAGGCGTCGCTTTTGAACACGACACCTCCTTCATCATTTGAATCTGGGTTGGGAAATCCATTTGTCTCTTGTCTAACTTTCTGCAAGTTCATATATTGGGTCGTCTTTGATTCAATGCTGCCAAGTCTAGTGTTGTTCCATTCATATGTTCAAGAGAAGTTCAACCAAGCCCTCTATTGAGTCGACCATCTGCAATTGTCAATTCCTACCATGTCGGCCTTCCTTGTGTCAGTTTTAAATCATGTTCGTACTTTGATCTACCCTAAATCTGTTACTTATTTCATGTCATTTGATGGGGGATACATCAAGGCCCTCCCATGACGAGTCTTTTCCTATCGACTTCATCTCATTATCCAGGAACAAGACATAGAAATTATTTAGTGCCTTACAGCCTGCATGCCTCAATGGTAAGTTTCTTCACTTTCGACAATGGATTTACATCATTGATCCCTGATCGAGAGGTTCCATCGAGTGTTCAACTTCAACTCATCTATTCACACTCGTTGGATTGTACTATTGTACCTTGGGAGTCATTGACATCAATGGTGATTTCCCTCGCACTTGTTAACAGTTTTCATTAATGACTGGTAATCAAGTGGTTTCTAACCATGTTCGACTTCAACGTCTGTAATCACATGGCTATATTCGTACTAACGGATGACGGGATTGAAGACCCTGGATCTCATCATTTTTTATCTAGGTTGCGATGGAGTATTTTTGATTTGAATTGCCACATCGATCACTTTGTATGTCTCATGGCTATGTCTGTATCTGAGTTTTCCAATACATATATCCATAATGTATTCCTGGTGGCTATGTATAATCTTGATGACATGGATCCACAGTGTATCATTGGTGGCCATGACTTATATTTATGATTTCAATCATTTATAATCTGAACATGGGAATGCCTACTTCATACATGGTATAATATTGTGTGAATGCTTGATTGTTTGCAGGTTCCCAATTGGTGTGCTCCTTGTTCCCAACACACACATGCATTTTTACAAAGTATTTTGGTTGTCACAAGTTCAGACCTCATACTTTGGGGGGAATTCTGTTACACATTATTTTGGTCACCCTAATGATGATTTCACAAACATGTGTTCAAGCTTCCAACATGACTTTTTGCCTGAGAAAAGCAACTTCTTTCCCCCTCTACAAGGCTTCTTTTTAGAAAGGGTCCGCAGGTTGCATATATTACACAGTGCAGGAATCTATGATTTCTGTAGGCTACTCTATAGCTAGCTCACGGGATTTCCACAGGGTGTTGTATAGGCAGGGTGCAACGACGTTCCAAACCTAAAAGAGGAAAGAGGTTTCATGAATTTTCTAGAAGGGGAATCTTATAGAATGTCAGGTGGCGTCCGTATGGTTGTGATCCTACTGGTTTCTCTTATTTGGTGATATCAACCTCATCCATTTAACCACTTCACCTTCTCTTATATAATCATGGTCTTCTCATGGAAAAGGTTAAGCAAGATTAAGAAGAGAATTGATGAAAGAATAGGATAAAGACTGTGTGAAGAATCTTGTTCCTAGTGATGCTTGAGGCCTCCATTTGTCTATCAAGCTCTTGTGGATTATCTTCATGCAAATTTTGAAGCAAGTGTATGTGTGTGTTGGAACAAAGGACCACTAAAAGGGAACTTGCAACATCAAGGCAATCCGGTTGTATCTTCCACTTTTCATTAATATAATACGGTGGCACATCTCTTTCCCATAGAATGATTAGTATTTTATTACATGATTCCTTGATCACATGTTTAGGTTGTCATTGAATTCTACTATTGTTGCTTTCACATTGGTTGGTTTGTGTTATCGCGGATCTGATTCCACAAGAGAACTAGAGTGAAGCAGGGAGAACAAAGATATAAGGAAGTGATTCATAAGGTATGTTATATATTCCTCCTTTGGTAGTAAACTCAATGATCACAACTTAGGGAAAGTGTCTTGTTCCATCTTGTTTTGTTCTATATCCAAATGGATCTAGGGGGATTAGTTCATGTACGCATCTACCGATTTACCCAATAACACCAGGGAGTTGGGGAGTCAGGAGGTGAATCTGGGTGGAGAGTGCAATCAGACAAATAAGGAAAAGGGGAAAGTGACGAATTGGAGAAAGGTTGTAGTGCAATAGTATTTGGGAAGGGGAGAGCCTGAAGTGAGTAGTTGCAGTCCACCATAATAAAATTAAAATCATTTATCAATCCATTAACTAGACGGGAAATAGAGAGGTGCATACCAAGTAAATTGTCGATCAATTGTTGAGAGGATGTCACCTGGCTGAATTATTTGCTCATCACATCCCCTGAGGTTGGGACCAAATTCAAATCATCCCCCTCTGGAACAGTCAACCTGTCAACCATTATGTTCGGGGACTCTACCAGATCACATGTTGGCATACCCCCCAAAGCCGACACCATGAAGGGGGATTTGGTTCCAACTTCCTTATGTTGCCCTAGTCCTGTTTGCCAAAGTCGGTCAACTGTTATAGTGTCCTTGTGATGGATTCTGACAGTCCTTAAAAACATTCCCATATTCATGGCATCTCCTACACCGAAAAGGCACCCCTTCATAGTCTAGTATTTGGACCATGGTCCTTCACATGTCAGTTAAATTAAGGAATTCCCGTAGCCCTTCCTGAATATTCAATGAGACTAGAATTCTTGCCACCGACATCTCCCTTGACTCTATGCATCCCATATTCGCATCCATATACTCCCCCAGGAAATTCCCAATAGATTTGAAGCACTTATCGGTCCAGAGGTGAGGAGGAAGGCCCGACAGTCACACCCATATTGGGATGGAATCCAGACGCTCACATACTGCATCAAAAGTGGGGTTCCATAAATTCAATAGGACTGAAGAGGAATCGATAGACTAACTTTTTTGAAGAACGAGCCTCGCCTGGGAGGGCTCCGTGAAAATGATCATAAACCATCCCCTGGAGAGCCGACTAATTCTGGACTTAGGGTTGTAGGATGCACCACAACTTGTCTCAACCCAGATATTCAAAGTCTTCTCTCTGAAATGTTGTCCATATGCTTTCCCTACTACAATTTTATCATCCATTTCTGCCACCTCAGAAAAATTTAGGTCTTCTCTGAGAATGAAATTAGGGTCTGCCTTTGAGGAGCCAATGCACTTGCTCTTTTTCCTTCGTTTAGTTCCAGTAACATATGTCACACTTTGATTGAGTGCCAAGTGTGTATTACCTACAGATTCCCTGCTGTAAACTAAATCCCACCCATTGAGACTTGTGGAGTGCATGATCTAGGTGGATATCGGTGGCTACCCACCTCTTCCAACTAGCTCAAAATAGTTTTCTAACAATTTTGGCAATTTGCTATTTTTACCAGGTTTTAACTTCCGGGGCCATTTTGAGGGCCTAAATGAAGGTTTTTTTAGATAGAGGTTCTCAATGATGGATGAATGCATTATTAATCCCCCAAAATGAATCTCCTCGATGATACCTTTCCAACGAGCTGTCATACGCCTAAAACGGAGATCGTATGCAAAAGTTACGACCCCGTGAAGTTGATGTACTAACTTACCCAAACAGGGCCCACATGACTTTTGGCGCTTCATCTCCTATGGTTAGTTTTTTGGATGTCTATGGTTTTTGGAATTCCTATTTATTGTAAAAAGGCCTTCAAAGGCTCATTGTAATCATCTTCTTGCAAATGCAAGTAGCCATTACATCTCTTCTCAGAGATAAATTGCCACCATTCTAGCGAATCTTTCACTCTGTATTGTTACAGTCTCTGTACATTTCTTTCATTAATAGAAATCGTGTATTACTATATCTTTGTGTTTATGGTTTCATATCTGATATATTTATGTTATATTATTGGATATATGTGATATCTATGTGCATTTCTTTGTTATATCTCCGCTCTCATTTCGTGCCGAAAATAATCTAGAACAGTGGTATCAGAGCATGTTGTTCTTGATCGTCTTTTTCAGTGCATGTCCTCGATGAGCTCCGAGTATAGAAAGTTGGGTCTCGAGATTGTCTCTCTTGATGACAATCGCTCTTGCACACCCAAGAAACCCTCAATGGTGGAAGAAAAGAAAAATGATGGAGCAGACAATCCTATCAGTTTGTTGCTTGAGCAAGCTCTCACGCGACAAAGGGACAAAATGATGGAGAATTTTTACCACATCCTTCAACGCCTGCCGATAGCAACAGGTGCATATTCATCAAGAGGCCACTTTGGAGGCACCTCGCCTTTCAAGGTACAAGTTAATTTTGATATTCCTATATTTGAAGGACAGATAGATGCAGAAGCCCTAGACAAATGGTTAAATCTACTAGAAGATTATTTCTCTGTTCAAAAAATTTCCAAAAAAGAAAATATCACCTCCGTACTCCTTAAATATCTCCCCCATGTTAAAGAAACATTATTACCCTGTTGGAAACTATGAGGACCAGTACATGAGATGGACCACACTGCACCAAGAGAGGGGCCAAGCAGTTCTGGAGTTCACCAATACCTTCCATACCTTGCGCACCAAGCTGGGTATCAAAGACTCTGAGCGACATTTGGTTCTGAAATATCATGGGGCTCTACACAGATACATCCAGACTGAAATGGATTTTCTAGACATCTCATCACTCAGTGCTACTTATCGATATGTTGTTAAAATCGAGCAGAAATTTAAGCACCAGAACAAATGGGATTTTGGATCTGTAAATCTGCAACAACCAAAGTATGAAAAAGACAACCCTAACAAACAGTCTTTCGAAAACCATTCCAAGACATAGGAAAAGAAGGGTCATGGGAAGACAAAGAAGGACACTGGAAAATGGTGTGATTTCCACAAAATCCCTTGGCACAACACCGATGAATGTCACTCAAAAAATTCATTGGTGGCCAAGATCAAAGACAAGGAGCCGAACCCTGATTCTGAATCTGATTCTAAAAATACTAGAAAAGGACAGATCATTGACGCAAACCCCACTGCTATTGTCGCAACCGCAGCAATTCAAGCAGAAGAACCAACAAATCCTGAAGAGGGGGAGCGCCTTTTTCATTCACATATGTGGGTGAAGGGGACCCCACTGCATTTTATTGTTTATAGCAGAAGCCAGAAGAACCTCATCTCAGCGGAGGTCGTCAAACAATTGGGATTGTTGACAACACCACACCCGCAGCCATACAACATAGGGTGGCTTCGCCAAGGACGAGATCTCTGTGTTAGCCAGCAATGTCGATTGTCATACGACATCCAGCCCTTCAAGGACGAGGTATTATGTGATGTTTCCCCACTGGATAACTGTGATGTTCTCTTGGGCCATCCATATATATGGAAGCGCCATGTTGTTTATGAGTCTCGACCCCGTAGTGTCATTTTTACTTTGGGGGGTCATCTCTACAGAATACCAGAGGTAGTTCCAACTATTGTTCCACCTAAAAAGTGTCGCAAGGTAGTATTTCATACTGCAAAATTTAGCTTCTTCACAATCTGTTCAAAAGGAGAACAGCAGGACACTGCAACCACTACAGCCTCGCCCCAAGCACCTTCTATCCAACAGAAGCAGGTCGAAAAGGCTGTAGAAAAGTGAAAATATTCCTTCTGTACACCATCCTCTCATGTATCTCAACTTGTTGAACAGCCTTAGCCTCAACGGGTTCTTGACATACTTCCACAAACTGAGCAGTGCGATGTCTCCAGCAATACAAGCAGCTCACCAAGATGCATATCTAGCAAACGCGTTTCCCTCTCCCCCTGAAACTCAACGCAATGGATACCATTGCTAAATAAGGAGGGAGGATTGATTCAGGTGGATATCGGTGGCCACCCACCTCTTCCAACTGGCTCAAAACAATTTTCTGGCAATTTTGGCAATTTACTATTTTTAGCAGGTTTTAACTTCTAGGACCATTTTGAGGGCCTAAATGAAGGTTTTTCAAGATCAAGGTTCTCAATGATAGTTGAAGGCATGATTAATACCCCAAAATGAATCTCCTCGATGATACCTTTCCAACTAGTTATCATATGCCTAAAACAGAGATCGTATGCAAAGTTACGACCCCGAGAAGTTGATGTACTAACTTACCCAAACGGGGCCCACATGACTTTTAGCGCTTCATCTCCTAGGGTTAGGTTTTTGGATTTCTAGGGGTTTTGGCATTCCTATTTATTGTAAAAAGGCCTTCAGAGCCTCATTGTAATCATCTTCTTGCGAATGCGAGTAGCCGTCACATCTCTTCTCAGAGATAAGCTGCCACCATTCTAGCGAGTCTTTCACTCTGTATTTTTACAGTCTTTGTACATTTTTTTCATTAATATAAATCGTGTAGTGTTGTATCTCTATGTTTATGGTCGCATCTCTAATATATTTATGTTATATTATTGGACATACACAATATCTGTGTGCATTTCTTTATTATATCTCTGCTCTCATTTTGTGCCGAAAATAATCTGGATCAGTGGTATCAGAGCAGGTTGTTCTTGATCGTTTTTTTAGTGCATGTCCCCGACGAGGTCTGAGTATAGAAAGTTGGGTCTCAAGCTTGTCTCTCTTGAGGAAAATCACTCTCACACACCCAAGAAACCCTCAATGGCAGAAGAAAAGAAAAATGACAGAGCAGACGATCCTATCAATCTTTTGCTTGAGAAAGATCTCACGCGACAGAGGGATGAAATGATGGAGAATTTTTCCCACATCCTTCAATGCCTACCGATAGCAACAGGCGCATCTTCATCAAGCGGCCACTTTGGAGGCACCTCGCCTTTCAAGGTACAAGTTAATTTTGATATGCTTGTATTTGAAGGACAGATAGATGCAGAAGCCCTAGACAAATGGTTAAATCTGCTAGAAGGTTATTTCTCCATTCACAATTTTTTCGACAAAGAAAGGATCACCTTCGCACTCCTTAAATCTCTCCCCCATGTCAAACATTGGTGGGAAACTTATTGGGAGCAGAGTTCCATAGAGGAGTCTGAAATATATGGGGACGATCCCACTTGGGATTTTTTTGTGGATGTGGTAAAGGAACAGTATTACCCTGTTGGAAACTATGAGGACCAGTACATGAGATGGACCACACTGCAGCAAAAGAGGGGCCAAGCAATTCTACAATTCACCAATACCTTCCATACCTTGCACACTAAGCTGGGTATCAAAGAGTTCGAGTGACATTTGGTTCTGAAATATCGTGGGGCTCTACACAGATACATCCAGATTGAAATGGATTTTCTGGACATCTCATCACTCGGTGTTGCTTATAGATATGTTGTTAAAATCAAGAATAAATTTAAGCACCAGAACAAACAGGATTTCAGATCTGTAAATCCACAACAACCAAAGTATGACAAAGATAGCCTTAACAAACAATATTCTGAAAACCAGTCCAAGACACAGGAAAACAAGGGTCACGGGAAGACAAAGAAGGACACCGAAAAATGGTGCGATTTATAGAAAAGCCCCTGGCACAACACCGATGAATGTCGCTCAAAAAATTCATTGGTGGCCAAGATCAAAGACAAGGATTCGAACCCTGATTCAGAATCTGATTCTGAAAATACTAGTAAAGGACAGATCGTTGACGCAGACCCCACTGCTATTGTCGCGACCACAACAATTCAACCAGAAGAACCAACAAATATCGAAGAGGGGGAGCACCTTTTTCATTCACAGATGTCGGTGAAGGGGACCCCGCTTCATTTTATTCTTAATAGTGGAAGCCAGAAGAACCTCATCTCAACGGAGGTCGTCAAACAGTTGGGATTGTCGACAACACCACACCCGCAACCATACAACATCGGGTGGCTTCGCCAAGGATGAGATCTCCATGTCAGCCAGCAATGTCGATTGTCATACGGCATCCATCCCTTCAAGGATGAGGTATTATGTGATGTTTCCCCACTGGATGTCTGTGATGTTCTCTTGGGCCAGCCATATATGTGGAAGCAGCATGTTGTTTATGAGTCTTGACCCCGTAGTTTCCAACCATAGTTTTCTTCTTTTGTTCCAACCATAGTTTTTTTCCCTCCTAATTATTCCAACCATAGTTTTTTTCTTTTGTTTAATGTCCCCCTAGATAATTACATATGTCCTATTATTTCTTATGAGTCAGTCATCCCTTTAAAAGTGACTTTAGATGCGGAAACATTTTTTCATGCCATGTCACATCCAAATTTCTATTGTTTGTTAAAGGAATCTTATGTTTCTCATGCTCATGTTTTGGTTGGTCAAAAAGGATCTTGATGGGATTCTAACAAGTTGTGTGACATGACTAGCCCATCTTACCCATTAGAGAAAGGTTGATTATTTTAATATAAAGGTGGTGTGATCATGAACCTATATCATATTACACAAAAGCCTTCACTAGTGGGTTGGTGAAGAAAGCTGAGATTGTGTTGTTTCTATTCATGTTTGGTATGTTAAGAGGCTCATGATGGGTAATTAGGTAAGATTTAATTTCTTTCACTATCTTGGACCATGGGCCTTGTTGATCACTTAGGTTTCTTTTCATATATATTTGTGTTTTTTTGTGGGGTGGTGTGTTCAATTATACTATGATAAATAACTTGATGAATGAGATGTATGTTCTTGGTTAATTTGAAATCCCTCAGTCTATGGCCGAGTCATTCAACCAACACAAACCGTAACTAATGTTATAGAAATAAAATTCTCTATCTT
>ML792347.1:92163-106252 GCA_009831015.1 Picea engelmannii
CACATAGACTGAGATAGTCTTTTGGTGGTCCAAAAGCTTCCCAATGGGGAGGTGTGATCAGGGGATCAAATTTTGCTCAATTTTCAAAGTGATCGGAATGCGACGAAAACAGTGCCATTGCGTCCGTCTCGTCTTCCTGATTCCGGCGATATATTTAATTTCTCAAACGGAGTCCGTATGGAGAAGATATCACGATCTGTTCGCCAAGGCAAACAGGCAAAATTTTTGGATGTTGATTGTACCTGTCTGTACAGTCTGTACGGTGACGTGGCAGGGCCATACGACCGTACGATGGTGATGTGGTAGTTTGTTGTTGGTTGCTGGATAGCGAATAGAAAGTTGACATGTGTCCGGTTGGTGGCGAATAATAAGGAGACACGTGACCCAATCCATGGGCGCCACGTGTCCCCCATTTGTTTGGTTCATATTGCTATATAAAATGTAATGGGAGTCCGCGGGGTTCGACCCCGGGACCTCCCCCCACATATAAACCTTTATATAACCATCTGACCAATGCGCCCATAACTTGTGACTTAATATATAACCCAACGCAATTGTTATAAAGTCATTGCAATATGTGAATGGGCGGGGGTCGGGTCGGGGATTAGCCCCGGCCTGTAGTTATATGAAACGATATGTGACCATGTCATAAGGCCCAACGGATGGCGCGGAATATATACCAAATTTTGTATTGTATTGTGTTCACATATATATATACCGTTGTATAATAGCGCGGGTTGAAACATAACCCGTGGGTTTTAACCAATGGTTTAACACACGCGGGAGTTCCAATGGTTATGGCAGTTTAACCACCCGTTTTCCTAGCCCAAGGTTCCATGCGCCATGTGCCCAGGTGCCGAGGCGGTTAGGGGCTGTCGCGCCCTTAACCGTCCTACGGTTTGCACCGTTGGCACGGTTGCGCCCGGTGCTGGGTTTTTACGCTTAAAAGAGCGTGTGAGCCAGGTTCATAAGAGGGGTACGAATTGTAGAACCAGAGACAGCAAGTTGGAGAAGGAGACTTCCAGGAGGCCTATCTTTCTCATTTTTCGACCGTTTCAGGTGCCGAAAGAGCCCAGATAGGGGTTTTGGTGCGCTGGGAAGCCATTGGAGCAGTCGATTTGTCAGTTTGAGCATTGTAAGACATGTTTTTGAGCACTTTTTGAGAAATTAATAATAATGATCCATTGGAAGATGGACCAGGAGATGTAGCCCATAAGAGGAGTGAACTCCTTTATCAATTGTTGTGCACATGTATTTATGTTCAAATTTTATGCTGCTGTCTATGTGTATTTTGCATAAGTAATCCTTAATTTATGTGTTGCAAATTGATCCTGTTGCTTTAAACACATAACATTTCACTTGCAATAATTATTCAAGTTTTTCAAGTCTTCTTTCAAATTTTAGATCATGGACTATATCTATGAAAGTATAGAAAAACAGAACCTGAAATTTTGACCACCTATACTACGACATTTATCCTCGGTCTCCACAAACTTTCATTGTCTCAAACTTCCCAAAAAAAAAGTTATAGCGAAACTTCCAAGATGACTCATTTAAAATTGATTTCAAGATGAGTCAAAACCCCATCTTCAATAGACTATATCTCTGAAAGTATAACGAATCATAACTTGATTTTTTTCTAGATGTACTGTGATATGTCTCATGATTAACCTGCAAATTTTTTTGTCTAAAGCATCCCAAGAAAAATGTTATAGCGAAAATTACAAAGATGACTCGCTTGAAGCAGCAAAACCCTAGGATTGATGCTTTGATACCAAATGTTATGAACTAAACGCCTTGAAAATTATAAAAATTCAATGAATAGATTCACCCTACAACCTATACAAATTACCTTATCTAACCCTATTACCTGAGTTGTATCTAGAATAAATTCTTTCGGTCTGGTGAGGACTTGTTGGTTCTTAAACTCCATAACAAATACCTTATCCTTCATAACCAAAATTGAAAGCAAGTCCTTACTGAGACTTGGTACAAACAAAACAACATCAAAATCTAAAGAATTACTTGACTTGGGCTGGAAGGGAATAATACCAACTCCCACTATTAGGTACTTGGCATCATCCTATACTTCTGAGTCATGCTTCTTTAGACTAGAAAATAATTGTCGAGATGATCTCATATGTCGAAATGCCCCACTGTCCACATACCACACATTCCTTAGAATTGTGTTGGTAGAAAGGAATGGTACCAATGAGAAATCCTTCTCGAACTTGGCAAAAAACTTGTTCATTTGAGTTTCTGCAAAGGCTGCTACCTTCTTCTGTTGATGCTTCCCTTTACTCTTCTCCCCCTCTGGACACTGTGATGTATAATAACCATGCTTATGATAAATGAAACACTTTTTTTTACTCAAGTCATTTTCTAGCTGTGAGGTTGAGTCCTCACTCCTTCCCTTACCTTTATAGGGTCCTTTGCCTCTACCCTTATTTGACTGACCAAAGAGATATAGGTTCTCATCACCACCCGTCTTGATTTCCTTTGACTCCATTTGAGTCTCCTCTTAGATATATCCACCCCGCAACCTCTCAAATTTAGGAAGGTTCTCACAAGCACAAATACCTTTGAAAAATGGTTCCCATGAAGCTGGGAATCCATTTAGTGCCATGTTGACTAGATCTGCATCTGCAACCTTCTCCTCAACCACTACAAGTTGATCATGAACCTGTGTGACCTTCATAAGATAAATGGTGACTAATTTTGATATAGTCATCTCTATGGATATGAGTTTGTTCCCCAAGATCATTTTCATGTTTATGTTCTCACTCTGGTAGAGACTTACCAAGGCATCAAACCTTTCCTTCTTTTTTTTCTTCTCAGATATATGGGATATCAAATGGTTCTTTATGGAATCCAATATCATCCACTTGGACTTCACTTCCTTCTTTTTGTGAGCTTCCAAATGTTGTGGATCTGTAGGTGGAGGCACAATGTCCTTGACAATATCCCATAGATAATTATCTTTTAGTAAGAGTGTAAACCTCAACTTCAATGATAAAGTTGATGTTTTGTAGCATCGAGTATGTTTTCTCGCATTGGCCTTGGTGTCGGGCATGTGGTAATCTTATTTGGAACTACAATTGCATATTGTTTTTGGTGAGAAACCCCTTGGATTGGTGTTGGGGCTTATGTTGGCCTTCATACCCACATGGGTGAATAAACAATTATAATTTAATGTTGACCTTGAGTGAAGGGATTCTAAGTGGTCTAGGGGCTTCTTCCATACCCTTTTGAGTCATATAAATGGATATTAAGTGAGAATTTGAAAGGCAAGTGTAAAAGTGTTGTTCATATCTTGGAGATAGGTTGTGGTGACCTCAATCAGACATGGAGAAGGTCGACAGGCTGCGGTTATGTTGTTAATAAGTGTTTTGGGTAGGTGTTTAAGGTAGCCGCTAGGTCTGTTCTACTGTTTGGGTAATCTGCCTCAAGTATAAGGTAGTTGGTAGCCTTAAGAGCCCATCCAATGATTTTTGGGACTGTTTCGGAGGCTTAGCCTACAGGAGAAAGGAATTCGCAGGTGAAGAGGAGGGTCGACCTGCAAGAGATAGGTAGCCAAAGTTCTTTGTGGCAGCAGACATCCAAGGAGAAGGGTATTCATTGGTGTTAGGTCGGTAGACTGCAAGTACAGTGGATTGCAGACCTGTACCTTCGTTGTAGTTTCGAGGGCAGTTTGAGGAAATTTTGGGGCTGCTACAGTCATCCTAACAACAAATTGTGGGGTAGTTTTGTAGGCTGATACAGTCAATAGTTTGGGAAGCCTTTGAGGGTTGTTATATTCAGCATAACAACAATTTTTGGAGCAAATTTTGGGTACTCTTTGAATTTGTTATAGCCAATCTTTGAAGGTTGTAATAGCCAGCTTAGTTGAGTATAATTAGGCACAAAAATCGAGGAGGGTTTTCGCAGTGGAAAAGGGTTGTTTTGTAAGTGTATCCTTGTGTTTTTAGTGTTTTTGTTTGGTGTAAGAAAGGGTCATTTTCCCTTGTATGGGATCCCATTATTCTGAGATTAAGAAAAAATGATTTTGGCATTAAATTCCTATGTATTGTATATGATATAATTGTTGTTCTATTTTTTCCATTGTGCTAAGTTGTTATACATCTCAATGTGTTTATGGTCACAGTTCAGATTGTGTAAGTTCTATGTATGTTGTTGAGAACCTAGACCACATCTGAGGTGTGTTCAAAATCTAATAGATACTTGATATTTGAGGCACCATCCAATCAGTCCTCAAACCTAAGGCTAGCTGACATCATCTCTAATATCTACTACACAAACAACCAAATATGAAAATTAGTTTTGAAACCCTCTAATTGTTGGTATTTCTTCTCTATAGTTGACTTACTACTGCAAATCCCTAAGAATCTCAATCAGATAAATAGCTCTAATACCATGTAAAAATTCCCAACCTAGATGACCAATGTCCTTATGATCTCATTTAAACAAGTAAATCGTTAAATTTAATTAATGCATAAATTAAATTCAGGGCATAACATCGATAACAAAATCACTAGAAATTGAATGGCGAAAGCATAAAACAGTTTCACACGTACATAGGTAATTACTCTTTAAAATAATATTTTCATTCCTTTGAAAAAATTATATGGCAACCTCCACAAGCTGCCAAAAAATAGTAGTTACACGGTTGTTGGCCCTTGGTTATGGAAGAAAGTGAAGATTAAGAAAGAATGGTGAAGTACGAACTGCACAGAAGACACATTGGCTGAGAATGGGTCGAAGTGGTCAAAGAAGCAGAAAAGAAGGAGTGAAGTAAGGGAAAGTGAGTCGTTGAATAAGAAGATCGAGGAAGACAAATCAGCAAGGAAGATGGATCGTGGACAACTCAGCAAGCAGAAAAATCCACCGACACATTCTTGGAGCACCTCGCAGGAAAGAAGGAAAAATAGGTTGGCGAAGCCCTGAAAACATGGGTCAATTGGACATAGGGTTTTAGACACCTAGGGTTTTGTATATAGGGTTTTGACACCTAGACGTTTGTCATGCAATGTATAAATAAAGGTCTAGGAGATTCGAGAGGGTTGGTCAATAATTGGTTCATGCTATTGTGGTTAATGGTTGCTGAGTATAGTAGTTTTGTGAGAGAGAGAAGCAAGTTATTGTAGAGAGTCTGTGTCGTAAGATCCTCAGTTGGGTGCCAAGATCAATCCTGCAGCTGGGTGCGCAGGGAGAGGAGAGAAAGAGAGACATAGATCTACAAGCTAAGAGTGCAGATAGAACTGTATGTTTCCATTTAATATATCAAGAAGCACAGTTTTGTGGGCGTAGCCCTATGGAGAGGGTGAACCACGTATATCTTGTTGTTATGTGTGATTGATGTTGTGTTCTTTGCTTTCTGTCATTTGGTTATTGCATTATTGTGCTATATATGAGACATAATTGTGCGAAGTAGGCTTAAGTTGGTAAAGAATAACTAGCTCTGTGTGTTGTTTCCTTAGATCCACTTTTCATTTCCCCTGGTTGTAGACACATGTGTCATGCAACCCCCTATTCTTACTTTGGGTGAGACTGCATCTACTCCGCAGGTGTTTTTGAAAGGGCCAGTAGTTAAGGCTTGTTGGTGCGTTGTTGGCATTGAACCCTGGGTCTGCCCCTTTGCCAACAAATGGTTTTGTTTTCGAGACCGGGATCTTCTTGAGAGAATTTCAAGGTCGTTTCCATCGAAAACAAAGATTCAGAAGTGGATAGAAGAACAAGAAAAGGACTTCGTTGAATCCCAAAACAAGAACCCTAATCTTAGTACAGAATATTGGTTGGGAAGGTACATCTTCACCAACACACACAATATTTTCTTTGGAGGAATTTGCAAAGATCTATACGAGTGGTTAACCAGATTAGCATATGCCTCGTTTGAGATCAGATCTAAACCACCTGTGGTTTGGACGTCGGCATTGATCAAGAAGTTCAAGAGATTTGATAACGTCATGTCAAGAGCAATAGATCATTGGTTTGATAGCACCATTGGAGGGTACATTACCGAGTTTTCTATTGACATAGCTGATTCATATAGCCAAGCAGAGAGGTATTTCTTTAAAGGACCTAAAGGAAAAATTTTACACTTTTTGAAGTTGAAGATCAAGATGCTATTACATGAGAAGAACATCTTGAAGATAAAGTAATCGGTCGAATTGAAAATATAATGTTCAATAACTCAGACAGCGACAGCGACACAGAGGTTGGACATATGCTGAGTGGGAGAACCTTCAAAGAGGTTCCTCTGGTGAACCTGTTTGAGCAGACTCATGAGCCACTGGCACAGGACGAAGGGTTCTACAGTGGAGAAGAAGAAGATTTATTGAACAAGGAACATTCAAAGTCCGCTAGGGTAGAGGAAGGGAAGACTAAAGAACCTCGCTGAAATATCCTTGATCCCGCTGATCAAGATATTTGCTACTGATCTAATGTTCTCTCTCGCGGATCTAATACACTGGGGGTTTTTGTATGTATTTCAGTTGTATGTTCGAGATCTTGATGGTTATTTCATGTGCATGTGGATTATTGCATTTGCATCTTGTGTGTCTATGGTTTAAACAACATATAAAGGACGCAGGCAGAAGTAAAGAACATCAACTGCCCAATAACATGTATTATATGACTCAAGCATGGAAATACAATAACATACTAGAAATATAGAGTATAATCGTTAGCTAGATCTCATGGATCATCACTAGAATACAAATAAATAGCATAAAAATACTCGTGATTAGAAGATGAATGCAGATCAGACGCATGCACGGATAGATCGACAAAAATATGTGATTCCATGAAATACAGTAACCGCTACCAGCTGGAAAACTCGTCTGGAAGGATAGACCATTGGAATGAGCTAGAAACTGCTCCAATAAAAGCGCCCTAGCCTCTAGACTGAAATGAATGAGCGCTAGATATCAGATCTGGTCTCTGAGGCACTGGATCTGGACCCCTGGGAGGTTGGCGCACCTCCTAGGACACTGGATGTGCCCCAAATTATTCCACCAATGGAATCTGCTGCTATAACACTTGAAACTATCGTCTCGCCAAATGCGAAACTGGGTCAGAGGGATTTCCCCGGATCTGTCATGATGCTCTGTCTGTAACCCCAAATGTCCTGCTGGATGAGATGCACCCTAAATGGATGGATGATGTGCTCTAGAAGATTCCACCGGAAGAATCTGATGGGAAGTGGCTCAATCAAAGAACCTTGGTTGGATCTCAACTGGGTTGGAAGGAAACTGCAATCTAAGCTCAAACCTTGTGCAACTCCACAAACCCTAAATCTAACTTGCACCCTCATTGGTTGAGTTGCGCACACTGCACTAGATACTCCTGAATAGCTCGGTGAAATACCTGGTTGGTATCTCTGATGGGTTAGGGTGTGTCTCTCAACACCAAAACCAATCAATGGTGATGGTTTCTTCCAGAAATCCACAAAACAGCAAGGTCGACTCTCTTCCTCCTCTAGAAACTCTCAACATCAAATCATAACAATGCATAATGAGGAATTAGGTCAAATTCCTCCCTTTATACCATTCCCAACCTAATTCACCATTGACCTCACTTAAGCTAGGTGTTTTTACTCCTAAGGTGAATAATTAATTAATTAATTAAGTCCCCCTTTAGCACCTTTTCGTTCTAATTCTTAGTTGACTTAAGCTTAAGTGACTTTTCCTAAGTTTTTGGCTTAATTCATCTTTTAGCTATCAATTCACCTTTATTTCTCCATATTGTTCCATGTTTGTGCCTGACTATAGTCTACAGGAACACATAGACTACTAAGTCACTCCCTGTTGGTCTACTCTTAGGAACAAGACATCACACTCGCCAGGAAGAATCAGAAACTTTATGGATTGTGCCTACTGTCGAAGTAATTACTATTAATCCTCTTGTTTTTTTAGCAGTGTTAAGTAACCAGAGTAGCCAGAGTTATCAAAGCACTCAGAGCAATATTACCAACAATTCATCACATACTCAGTCAAGAAACCTAGGAAGATCTATGGCAGATGAAATGAGGCTACCTATCTTTAGAGGAAATGGATCTGAAGATCCTGATCAGCATTGGTTTTATGTGAAGTTGTATGGAGTATTAAACAAGTCAATGACGAAGTTGTTAAGAAAGCTCAGTTTAGTACTACCTTGAGAGACCACGCATTGAGTTGGTACATGAAGTTTGTTAAAGGGATTGTACAGCCTAAATCGTTGAATGATATCAAGACTGAGTTGAGTGTAGAATTCAAGAAACCCAAGTTGGAGTCGCAGTGCATTACATAACTGAAAGAAATCAAGCAGAGAGTAGCTAAACATGTTTAGGAGTTTGATCATAGGTTTAAAACCTTGACAGGTCGCTTGAGCTTTCATATTCCAGACGAGCAAAACAAGGAATGGTTCATTGTTGCCCTCTTTCCACACATCAGAGTTCCTCTGATGCAATAGAAGGTCGCTTCGCAAGCTGAAGCATTGGAGATCGCTATGAAACTATCCCAGTCCCTATGGAAGAATCCAGCTTAGGCATGAGTCAAATTTCGAGTCAGCTAACCATCTTATCTCTGCAGGTCGAATATATGAAGAAAGAAAAGGGAAAAGATAAAAGAGAAGACATTTGGTGCATTAGATGCAAATCATAGGGCCATGACAAGGAGCATTGTCCCTTATTTAATGAGTACTTGGCTTCTGGAGCTTTGATCCCTTTGAATCGGGTTACTCTACCCTGGTGCGAGGTATGTAGAAATCGATGTCGCCCTTGTGAATGCTATTACATGCAAAAATATGTCCACACACCTACCAAGATTTATTTCACATTGTGTAAATTTGTGAGGCATGATGAGAAGGATTGTAGGGCTTATGACCTCTTACATGAAAGGTCAAGAAATACATATAGAATTCAAGGAGAGATGCAACAGGAGATAAATGTTACGCAGTTTAATTCTCCAGGAAGAGGAAACTTCAACCCTCGTGGTGGATTCAGAGGAATAGGACGAGGAGGAGGCTTGGGTCAAGGTTGAGGTCAGATCATTTGTTATAATTGCACCCAGCCAGGTCACTTGGAAAGGGATTGTCAGAACCCTTGTACCACTTGCAGTTATTACAATTCATTTGAACATGTTATTGAAGATTGCCTAGTGTTGTTAGCGAAACTTCAGGAGAGACAGGGAGGAAACCAACAAGTACAATTGATATCAACAGAACCTCGCGGAGAGGATCCCAAAGTCATTGTTATCACTAGAGGAGGCGTTGTTACATGAGAAGACAGGGTGACCCCAGAAAATATTACAGAGGGATCAAGGGTTAGAATATTTGCAGAGAAGACACAAGTGTTTGATCCAAGGAAAGAAAAAGAAGACATTTGAAGAGGCAAGAAGAGAATTTGGAAGAGATCAGACTTATTCATCAAAGACACAGCCAAAAGTGAGAGAATGTGGAATGCCTATGACATTCGATCATTCATTTGCTCCTGGAAATGGAAAAGAGGTAATAAATCTTGTCATTTTCTTGTATGTGTTCCTTGATTTGATTAAGGATGAAAGCGTTTTGAAAGAACTGCAACACTTGATCATACAGTATGAACTAGAGAGGGTAGATCCTCTGTTGAATAGAGTAGTACATCAAGTATCTAGAAAGAGAAGGACAAACAAGGAACTACACATTAATCCTTATATTGCATACTATGACATAGATTATGTGGTCCTCAACTTAGGGTCAGAAGTCAACATTATGATGAATCAGACATGGGCATTGATGGGAAAACCTAAGTTGATTTATTCCTCTGTCAGGCTCAGAATGGTTAATCAGCAGGCAGTAAGCCCCTTTGGAAGACTGGAGCATGTCTCGTTGGACATCGACGGGATGATGACATTTGTAGACTTCGAAGTAATTGAGATAGTTGATGATAGTTTTCCTTATCTTGCGTTGTTAGGAATTGATTGGACTTTGAACAACTCTACCGTGGTTGACTTAAAAAAAAGAAGAATGATGTTTGAAGGTGATGGCCTTAGGCTCACTGCACCTCTTGATCTTGACGAAGGTCGCAGATACACAGAACCCATCAAAGAAGAAGACCGCGCATACGAGCTAGAGAATATATATAAATTGACAGTAAGACAACAAGATTAAATTAATCCTACAACAAATGGAAACTTAAGCTGGAGAAGTGAGAGTGCATGCTCATCAGACTCAAAAGAAACACTGGAGAACTGGAAGAATAGGATGTACGAAATCTCCACGCAGAGATGTGCCAGATTGACCTGGGAAGTTCCTTGGATTGGCACAAAAGTAAGTAACCAATCCACATTTGATGGTTTAAATCATTTAGAAACTTTCTTATTGAAATTTGAAGAAATTGTACGAGTACAACAGAGGTTGTTGGCACTGGGCGAAGCCTTGAAAACAACTCTAGTGAGATGGTGGGGAACACACAAGAAGAACATCGTGGAGTGGGTGCAATGTCGCACGTTGATGACAACGCGCTTTTCAGACCAAGTTGAAGGATGTGAAGTTCGATACACATGTCAAAGTTGTCTGAAGGACCATGTGCGAAGTTGTGAGGAGGCCTAGAGAAACGTTCCTTAAGAACAGTGGGTGCATAAATTCATCAACACTTTGGACACAATGCCTATCAATTGGTATATTCAAGAATAATTGTGCCTCACCACTGCAAATTGGTACGGTATGACTCAGAACTTTGTAGCTACATTTTTATTTGAAAGTCAGTATCCGACAGTAGATAAAGCTTTACGATTTGTAAGACATAAAGTCTTTGAGGAAGCACCTAACCTCCCTATTGAGCAAGAGGAAGATGAAATTACAAGGTTGCTACAATATCAATGCTGATGAAGATGATGATGTTGTTGATGGGTCTTAAATCCCTTAATTCAACAGTAGGAACCAAACCTTCCACCAAGGCCCAATTAGACTCTGCAGCATTTAAAGATGGAATGGTTTTCCAGATCTTGCGATCCGACCAAATTATCGATGGGCTTTGTGTTTTCTTGTGAAGGCTCTTCCTTCAATTAGGACTATTATCTTCTGTATTTTCTCTTGGGTGGGACTGGTATGAGAGATGCAAGCCAGTATAAACCAACTTGACAACAAACAGGAATAAGTTTTAACTACTGGGGAAGAGGCTGAGCTTGGGATAACCCGTTGCTCAAACATGCAGACAATGATTATATACCACAGGTCTAGTACTAATACATTAACCATGCGAACATCCAATTATTGTCTAAGAAACTAATTATCAGAAAGAAAACATATATGTAATAAGATAATGGCAAGCAAAATAATCCATCTACCATAACCATTCATGACATAATAACACAACAATTTATCTTCATCATTAAAGCAAAGAACATCAAAACATTGCACCAGATAACTTGACAACAGAATTAATTGCTCTTACTCATTATTGCATCATTCATGAAACAAGATAGGAAGTAGTTCTTCTCCAAGTCCAATCACATGCATTTGATGAAAATAGCTTGTCTTTGGTCCAGATGGACTTCTCAATTCATAGCAGCTTCAAACTAGTTCTTAAAAACCAAAAATAAATAGTTCTTACAACAACCATCAACCCCTCACTAATTGCTTGATGTCTTTATTTATAATATAAAGTTTAATTGAAATTAACAGCTAAGTGTACTTTAAGCAAAAAAAAAATCGCCACGTGGCGTCATCTTCTAACAGTTTCTCTAACAGTCAACTCGAGACATTTCTTGAAAAGGGTGAGTTCTCTCGTATTCAGACCAACTGATAAACAATGCTTCAAAAGTTTGGGCCCATGGAAATATATGTTGTTCCATCAGAGCCGCATTTATCCCCCTGATGTCCAATGCATGCGCTCGGTACTTTACTAGACTGGAGATCAATTGTTGTATCATGGTTCGGGCTCTGATTGGATGCTCTGTGAATCATTGCACTTGCCCTGGCCTCACATCGGTCATCTTTGCGAGCTCTTTGGTCCATAGTGAATCTTGTTTGGCATGCGACTTGACTACGTCGCTCAGGTCGACAAAGTTGTCGGGGGTGCCGAACTCAGGGAGTCCGATATCCTTTATTGCTTTGTTGATTTTGCTTCGATGTTCTTTCGAGTTCCTTGGTGAGGTCAAGGAACAAACTTTGTTCGGTAGTCGAGAGGATCTTTCTTGTAATCAGGGTTGAGGTAGTTTAGTGATCAGGTAACGCATAGTGAGATACAAACAAAACATAATAGACCGATGTGTAACCGTGTAGCTCATTAGTCTCGATCGTTTAATACTTACGTGATCCCAGTTTCCCCTTTGAATGAAATGTGATGTCCTTGTCCGCGCCGCCGCTCCTCTTTAGTTTAAATGAGTTAAGTCAGCGCACCATAATGTAGCAAATCGGTTACAGAAGATATGAGCGTCGGAACCGTCACAGTAGTCTCTTGACCCTTGGGGGTGGAAAAGGATGCCAGAGTCGAACGTGTGCACGTACGCTCCAAAAAGGTCAAATATCATAATAAGGAAGTCATTAAATGCCTCAGGTTGAGGCGAGTTATTCCTCTAGAAACCGTATCACCAAGTGTGTCAACTATCGGCGGCATTTCATGCATTCTGGATTGCATTCGTCGAGCAGTTGTGACGCATTAAATCTTCAAAACATCCTATCGCGAGGTGTGAGTGTTCTTTGGCATGTTCTATTTTTCTTCGTCGTTCCGCTATAAATTAAAGGGGCTCTGTGGGGAATTCTACGCATCAATCGAGTTTATACATCGGTAATGCTGGTCTTGCGAGTCTAATGCTGGTGAAACTTTGTGTCGTAGTCCTTTACTCATCTGCAGACATCTAATCCAATAAGTTGTTGCACTATGGGATCCCCCTTAAACAAGGGACGGGGTTTGCGAGGTAGTCGGAGTTCCAGGTCCTAGCCCTAGCATGCCTGGGACTCTTTCTTATTGGCATCAAGTGTCCTTGAAGCTTCAATAGGAGGTACCTGCCTTTGCTCAGAAACGGTGTCAACGTCTCAAGCGGAGGTGGGAATGGAGAGAAATACATCTGAAGGACATACGTTGAGGGTCGTGTCCTCTCAGGAGAAGACACTATGGAGGAGGGTAAGGCCTAGAAAAGATAAGGAAAAAATAGGAGAAAACCGCCTCCCAACTGAGCTGAGTGCACACCCGACCGCTGAGGAGTTTACGATGCACACTACCTGTTCGAAGCCTTTCGGGACTACCATTCGAGGAATTAGGAGACGAAAGGGAAGGGAAGAGACATCGAGTTCTCCCGCTGGGAGTCCCATCTAGCAGCTAGAGTGGGCCCAATTTTCCATAGCCAAACTTTACCAAGAAAATAGAGAATTGCGGAGATAGTTGGCAGCGAAGAACCAGGAGGTATCGACACCGCAGGGTCGCGAAGGAAGCACAAATTGGCTCAAGAGACGCCTTCAAGAAGAACAAGATACGATTGTGCATCTGCACAAGGCGCAGAGGATGACGAGGAAGGAGAAAAAATTAAACACTACAAGGTGCGAGGAGTAGTCCGGGAGAAGGTTTGTGCACAGGAGATTCATAATGGGTAGGCTCTTGCTTTGCATTCTCCGAAGTGACGCTTGATAGTTTTCTCTCTTTGTTGTAATATTTTTCATATTCTCACTATAACCGGGTTGGTTAGTCAAGGCGTCGATGATGTTTATTTGTATGTAACCCGAGCTTGGCAGGCGCTTTAATTATATGAAAATTCGAATGTGTTTTGAATGTATCGTGTTCCCTCTTCGTATGTAAATCTACCATTTTATTTTTTTTTATCTAAGCTTCTCGTAAATTATGGGATTTCATAATTATCATTGTTCTTAGTTGCTTTGTAAGTTCATTGATGTTGGGTATGTGTTATATTCTTTGCACGAGTAGCAGTGTCTGAGCGCCTGCGTCGGGCGCGCAGGGGGGTAAGAGGAATTTTTTTTGGGCCGACATATTTTCGAGACCACATGATATTAGGTGGTTTTCGGCACATGGTTTTTTGCCGATGGTTTTCTAGTTCCGGTTAAGGAATTAGGGTTTTGGACTAATCCAGGTCATTGGGTTAGGGTTTTGGATGCCGCTGGCTCCTATATGTATATTGTA
>ML792347.1:127397-141632 GCA_009831015.1 Picea engelmannii
CTCTCTCTCTCTCTCTCTCTCATTTTTTCAACCTACACAATTGTTTTTTTGTGTGTAAACTCTCTATCTTGACCTATCCTTTTGTTTTTTTCCGAAGAAAGCTTCGCGGAAAACCCATCGAGTACTTCCCCATGATCCATGGATGGTAAGCAAGCTCTCTCTCTCTCTCAGTTTTTCAACCTACACAATTGTTTTTTTGTGTGTAAACTCTCTATCTTGACCTATCCTTTTGTTTTTTTCCGAAGAAAGCTTCGCGGAAAACCCATCGAGTACTTCCCCATGATCCATGGATGGTAAGCAAGGTAAACCATAGACCCAAGGAGCATGAGATTCAAACCTGTATGCACATCTGGAATCAATACCAAATGATCTAACCCTTGGGGATCTATCTTGACCTATCCTTATACTTTTAGCTGAGATCAAACCCTAATCTATTTTTGATATTAGTCATAGTCTAAGTCATGCATGGGTGAAATACACTTTTTAGACTATAGCTAAATATAAGACTTTTCACTTTTTACTCAAGTGAATTACAAAATAGAATTACTTTTTGAAAATATATTACTTTTGAAATATAGAAAATATCTCAAACTACTTCTCACACATTCACACTGAACTTATGTGGAAGTCCATGTTCGAGCTATATTTCTCAACACATCTTGATGTCATTTGTGCAAACAAACAGAAGAAGACATGACCCATATTTTTGTGGAATCTAAATTTTCAACTTTGGTATGGAAATACACCCTTTTAGATTTAAATATTTTGGTATAAATACCAAGAAATTGGACAGAGATGTATCTAACCTGGCATAAGAAATATCTAAGAACCTTTCAAAACAAACCATTATTGAAAAGAGTATGGAAGGCAGTTCCATTCTTTCTAAAATGGAAAATTTGGTTTTGCTCGAAATAAGTCCATATTCATACATGAAGAGGTTACAACCAGAAAAGTGGCAACTTAGGCATGGGAAATGCTAATAGAGGCCATTGTTGTGAAGGGATTTAGAAGTAAAAATATAGTCAATTTAGAAGCGGAAGAGAGGCATTGTCTCAAGAATCTTCTCCAAACCTTAAAATCAAACAATCTTATCTTTGGGGCCAAACTGAAGCCATTCATCAATTGGAAAGTAAGAATCCTAGGTGACAAATGACCGGTAGGATTGGAAATAGGAAGCACTACACTTTATTCTTTTATGGAGCCTCCAAGGGAAATCCAAGGGTCGCAGGTGTAGGGGGGTGAACTGTGGCCCTGAAGGAAAAGAAGAAATTACATATGCTTGGGGGATTGACAACACTACAAATAATCAAGCTAAGGTATTAGTCCTTTGGAAAGGGGTTTGGATCATGAAAAACAAAGGGGTCAATCAGTTTCTTGTCGTGGGGAATTTTATGGTTGTTGTTCGCCATGTGGTGAAAAATTATTTTCTCAAGGAACCTAATATTTGAAGACTTCTCATTTGAATTCATAAGCTAGTAAAGGGGTTTCAAGAAGCAGTATTCTTCCATGCACTCCATGAAATCAACCATCGGGATGATGCTCAAGCTAATTTAGCTTGCACCCTCCCTCTTGGTGAATTGCTAGAAAATGTTGGGGGTAGGGGTGTTGGGTATGTGTTATATTCTTTGCACAGCTAGCTCTAGTGTTTTTTATGTTGCGTCGCGCGTGCAGGGGGGTTCGGGGGCAGCTCCCTCAAGAAAAAAAAATTGACTCAAAAAACGTGTCACATTTTTCTCTTGTTTTTCATGTCACCTCGATTTTTGTGTCCATTGTTGGGCGGTTTTTCAGCACATAGTTTTTGCCAATCATTTTCTATTTTCAGTTAAGGAACTATGGTTGTTGACTAATCCAGGTCATTGGTTTAGGGTTTTGGATTTCGTTGGCTCATATATGTATATTGTATTGTAAACAGTGTAACACAATGAATGAACATAGAATATGTTGGTTTTCCTAGTTTGGGTTTCCAAGGGAAAAATCTCTGTGTAATGTGTATTTTCCATTGTTCATTTGGTATCAGAGCTTTGTTGGCTTCAGGGGGACTCCTTTGTGGTCAAGGGTTTGGCTTGGGACTGTGATAAGCCTTGTTACAATGGGAGATCTGTGGTATTGATTTTTCAGGTGAAAAGAAATGGTGAGCAGTTTGAAAATGGAGATCGAGAAGTTTAATGGGAAAATTTTTGAGTTGTGGAAGCTCAATATAGAAGATCTGTTGGTGGACAGAGATCATTGGATTGCGATGGATCCAGGCACTGCACCTACAAAAACTTCAACAGATCATTGAAAAAACTTGGATTAGAAGGCGAAGAGCACACTCTGATTGTGTATCTCAGATTCAGTATTAGTAAATGTGTTAGAGGAAGCTACAGCCAAGGATTATGGGATAAGTTGGGGAATTTGTATCACTCTAAGTCCCTAGTAAATAAACTATTCCTAAGAAAGAAGTTGTATAACCTGAGGATGAGAGATGGAGACTCGGTGGGAAATCATTTGAATGACTTCAATACTGTGGTAAGTCAGCTAGCATCTATTGAGATTAAAATTTCAGATGAAGATAAGTGTATCAATTTATTGTGATATTTACCAGACTTGTGGGATAGTCTGGTTGTGGCCATAGGTAGTACTACAACTGCTTTGAATTTTGATGAAATGGTCTCATCCTTGTTGTCGAAGGAGATGAGACAGAAGAACATGGAAGGAAAGAGCACATATGAATTATTTGCAAGAGGACACTCCCATGAAAGAAATAGATCTAAGTCCTCAAGTGGGAGATATAATTATAAGGGTAGATATAAATCTCCCTTAAAGTTTGTAAAGGTATGCACAAGATGTGGAAAAGAAGGGCACTACAAGAAGCAATGTAGATCCAAAGTTGAGAAAAAGAAGGTATCTAAAGAATCTCCTTCTACACAAGAAAAGACATCCAAGGAAGAAGGAGGGGATGTGTACTTGGCTTCTTCAAGCACACATCCATATCATGAGGCATGGTTGGTTGACTCAAGTGCATCCTTTCATATGAATCCCCACATGTAGTGGTTCTGTGAATATGAAAGGTATGATGGAGGTAATGTTTTCCTAGGTGATGACTCAACAACCAAAATCATAGGTCAAGGAAAATTCAAGTTGAGGCTCATAAATGGAAGGATTAGAACATTAACTGGTGTTCTGCACATCCCAGGATTGGCTAGGAATTTGATTTATGTAAGCAAATTGGATGATGCAGAGGTAAAAACAATATTTAGAAAGGAAACTTGCAGGATGGTTTGAGGAGAAATTATGTTGTTGAAGGGAGTTCGGTTTGGAACTCTGTATAAGTTGCAAGGAAGCACTATTAGTGATGGGTGTAATAGTTATATTGTTCCTGATATTGGAGTTGAAAAATAAAGAACTCCTATAGTCTCTCGAGAAAAGGTTATGTTGTGGCATCAAAGACTGGGGCATGTTGAAGAGAAGGGTCTTTGACTACTACATGGTAAAGGTATGGTTGAAGGTATGTCTAACTTCTCTATGGATTTTAATTTCTCTGAACATTGTGTATATAGGAAGAAGAATCGGGTAAGATTCCTCTATGGTGCAACGAAGGCAAAAGAAATTTTACAGCTAGTTCACAGCTATGTGTTTGGACCTGTGTCAGTTCCATCATTGGGAAAATATGTGTACTATGTCTCATTTATAGATGATTTCTCTAGGAATACTTGGATATATTTCCTCAGGAATAAATATGAAGTCTTTGATAGGTTTAAAGAGTTTAAGGCTCTTGTTGAGAATCAAACAGAGAAAAGAATTAAGGTGTTGAGGACAAATAATGGCGGAGAGTTCTACAGGAATGAATTTGAAGAATTTTGTAAGAAGTGTGGTATATAAAGGAAGAATATTACTCCATATGCACATCAGCAGAATGGAGTTGTAGAAAGGATGAACAGGACGTTGATGGAAAAAACAAGGTGCATGCTCAGTGGTGTCAGGTTAGGACAAGAATTATGGGCAGAGGCAATGGGTACTACATGTTAATTGGTCAACAGATCACCCACATCAACGTTGGATGATAAGACTCCACATGAAGTATGGACTGGTAAGAAACCCACTTTTACACATCTCAGGTATTTGGATGTGATGCATATGTTCATGTTCCAAAGGAAAACATGAGTAAGCTAGATAAAAAGGTTGAAAATGTATCTTTATTGGGTATAAAGATGGTTTGAAAGGGTATAATATTTGGAACCCAGAAACTAAGAAAGTGGTGTATAGTCTAGATGTGGTATTTAGAGAAACCAAAGATTTTGTTAAACAATAAGTCCTACCAAGGAAGGAAGAACCAAAGAAGATAGAGTTTGACTTGAAGGATGAAGAATCAAACTCTACGGAAGAACAAGAATCACAAGAAGAAGATCTTCGTACTCAAGTAATGAGGAGATCGGTTCGAGAAAGAAGGCAACCATAAAGGTATACTCCACCTAATTTCCATTCAAAATTTTCTTTGTCTATTATTGATTATGATCCTAGAATTGTTAGGGAGGCAGTGGATTCAGAGGATGGAAAACTTTGGAAAAAGGCCATGATTGAAGAAATGATAGCCTTGGAGAAGAATGAGGCTTGGGATATAGTGGAGTTGCCTACTATAAGGAATCCCATTGGAAGCAAATGGGTGTTTAAATAGAAGTTGAATACAGAAGGCAAAGTAGAGAAATACAAAGCTCGATTAGTAGCATATGGCTATTCCTAGGTTGAGGGAATTGAGTTTGGTGAGATTTTTTCTTCTGTTGTCAAGTTAACTTCTATAATATTTCTATTATTTGTTGATGTTGCATTTGATTTTGAAGTAGAATAGATGGATGTGAAGACAACATTCCTACATGGGGATATGGAAGAAGAAATCTATATGAAGCAGCCAGAAGGCTTTGTTGTGAAGGAAAAGAAGGAGATGGTATGCAAGCTTAAAAAATCCCTGTATGGTTTAAAAAAAACACCAAGGATGTGGTATCAAAAATTTGATACTTATATGTTGGGACTTGACTTCACAAGAAGCAAAGAGGATCATTGTGTGTATTTTAAATTAATTGGTGATCATTTGATTTATTTGGTCTTGTATTTGGATGACATGTTGTTGATAGGAAACAACAAGGAGATTAGCCAAGATGTGAAAACTTAGTTGTCCTTTAAATTTGACATGAAGAATCTCAGTGTTGCAAATTTCATTTTGGGCATGGATTTTAAAAGAGATCAGAAAAAGAGGAAACTCTGTTTAAATCAGAGAAAATATGTCGAGACAATTTTACAAAGTTTTAATATGCAGGAATGTAAACCAGTCAAGGTCCCTATTCCTGTTGGTGTAAATTTATCTGTGGATCAGTGTCCCAAGACACAGGAAGAAGAGGAGGACGTGTCTCATGTTCCATATATGATTGCAATTGGAAGTTTGATTTATGCAATGGTTTGTACTAGACCAGACATTGCACATGCAGTGGGAGTTTTGAGCAAGTATATGTCAAAACCAGGGAAGGAGCATTGGATAGCAGCAAAAAGGGTTTTCGGGTATTTATGTGGCACTGCTAGCTATGTATTGTGCTACCAAGGAAGACCATCATTGGATAAAGTGTTGGACATACATGGCTTTGTGGATGCAGACTGGGATGGAGATCTGGATCGTAGGATATCTACAAGCAGGTATGTGTTTAACATGTTTGGAGGAGCAATTAGTTGGATGAGCAAAAGACAAGCTATAGTGGCACTTTCAACTACAGAAGTTGAATACATGGAAACCACTCATGCAAGTAAGGAAGTTGTATGGTTACAAATATTGTGTTCAGGTATTGGTTTGGTACAACAAGTTGTAAGGATAGATTGTGATAGTCAGAGTGCAATCTTTTTGGCGAAAAACTCGACTTATCATTCAAAGACAAAGCATATTGATATTCAATATCACTTTGTGAGAGACATGGTTGAAGAAAAGAAAGTGTTGTTAATGAAGGTGGACACTTTGAAGAATGTTGCAGATTCATTAAAAAAAATTGTGAGCACTGAGAATTTATCTTGGTTTAGAGGATCCATGGGCATTGTTGACTATGTAACCTTGTAACCCCCTGTATGCAAAGAAAACAACAAGTGGGAGAATGTTGGGTATGTGTTATATTCTTTGCACAACTAGCTTTAGTGTCTACTACATTGCGCCAGGCGTGTAGAGGGTCCTCTAGAACCCCCCCTTTCGGGGGTTTGGGGGCAGCGCCCCCGAGAAATTTTTTTCCTCAAGAAACGTGTCACATTTTTACCTTGTTTTTTGGGTCACCTCAATTTTCGTGTCCATTGTTGGGCGGTTTTTTCGACACATGGTTTTTGTCGATGGTTTTCTATTTTTGGTTAAGGAATTAGTGTTGTTGACTAATCCAGGTCATTGGGTTAGGGTTTTGGATGTCGTTGGCTCCTATATGTATATTGTATTGTAAGCAATGTAACACAAAGAATGAATATAGAATATGTTGGTTTTCCCAGTTTGGGTTTCCAGGGGAAAAATCTCTATGTAATGTGTGTATTTTCCATCGTATATTTTATGTTCTTTTATTGAAAATATGTTTGCAGTAAAATATTGTACAAGGTTAAAATCTACAGGGGAACTTGTTTTTCAGTCCATCCTAAGTTTGTATCCATGCTCTTGTTTATGATTGAAATAAAGTCTAAAGACAAGTGGAAACATGGTAACAACATGCATCATGACAGTACAAAGGGGATGTCTCTTTATGTAGTTCACACAGGCTAGCATGGGGGGAGTTCAATTAAGCCTAGTTGGATGGGAGTCTTCAGTGTGTTAGGTTTTCCCCTCTCATGGTGTGTCGGTGGCTTCCATCTTGGGTTTGGAGCAAAGGCTTATTTGGCCTATTTCTTCTCTAGTTTTTCTTCCTTTCTCCATGTGAATTGGTATCTATTTATCCTAGTGATGTTGTGTTTGTGTTATGGGAGTGGATTGATAGTATCCCCCCTTTTGTTTTGTTCCATTATGTGGTAGTGACCTCTACAAGTCAAGTTAGTTTGAATCCTTTCTCTAAAGTGATTATGAATCTTCTAGTATGGTTGTTCGGAATGAAATTATCTAGTATCATAAGAGGGTATTCTAGTGTTCCTTATGTTTGCATCTTTGGGTTCTTTATTAATAGAAAAGGCAAGGCAGACATCTTTTTATTTGACATTCTAATAGCATGTTGCATTATGGTGTCATTGGTGTGAAATGATTGGTGTCAAAGATTTGATGTCTTGTAATAGTATCATCAATGTATTGATTGATGTCCTATGTTGTAATAGATGTAATTGATGTCAAAGATGTCAAGTGGTGTCATAGTGATGTATTGTCATGGATTGATGTATAGATGGGATGATTTACAGGTTAGTCATTATTGTCTTGTCATGGTTGATAGGAATAACCAAATGGATAAACTCCAAAGTGGTCCCCTTATGGTGAAAGCCCTCACCGGAAGACGCTCTTGGATAAAGTTCTCAAAGTGGTCCCCTTATGGTGAAATCCCTCATGGGAAAATGTTTTGTGAAGTCAAAATGGTTAGGTAGCCCAGCAGTGTGGTTAGGGAACCCAAGTTTGATTAAGGAATAATGTAATGAATATCAGTGAATTTGTAAGAGAAAATATTCCATATGGATAGTATATGTCATGTCATTTATGGTGATATGTGGAATGTCACATAACTCCTCATGATTAGAGATTTATGTCCGTGTAAAGTTGGAGAACCCTCATGAGTTATCTAGAAGCCTCTAAAAGGTCAAAGAAGTCAAATTATTCTAGAAGCCCCTAGAAGAAGTTGAACAGTCAAAGTGGTTAGTCATGGGTTAGGTGGTTGCAACAAGAAAACAATTAAAAATAAATTAGTTGCAACTAGAATTGGAGAGTTTCTTATTTATGTATAAAGTGGTTAAGTGGATACTTCTAGATGAAGCTACTTGGAGAGTATAAATAAGAGAGAAAGGGTCTCCCATTAGTATCCATTGAGCATATTGAATATCTACAAGTGATTGAGGTATCCAAAGGATATCTAAGGTGAATTTCGGAGGGAAGGTGAAGTAAAGAAGGCTGAAATTCAAGGGACGATAAATTATTTTGATGATGTTTTCTAAGGTATGTTATTTACAAGTCATTTCACCATTTTTGCAATAACTTTTATTCTACAATTATTCAGACAACGAAATTTGTAGGCAATTGCGAAAACATATCCAAGTAACTGTGATAAAAATGTCAGTTTGTGGGTCATTTTATTTTGGGAGTTACACTCCGTGGAAAATAGGGTTTATGGTTAGTTCTTAAACTAGTCTAAAACAGGTGTTTCAGGTAAAAATGTCATAACTTCTTCATACCAAATCCAAATTCAGTAAGAACAAATGTATTGGTTATAGTGTAGTCTGTAGTATGTTTTGTACCATTTTCATATCCATACAGAAAATATTCCATGCAGGTCATTCCGTACAAGTGAGCTCTTTAGAATAGGACATAATTCAGGAGGGTTTGCCATATTTGCTATAACTTATGTTCTAGGAAGTTTCAGACCCTAAAATTTGGAGGAGATGGACAAAAGATATTAGAGTATATACGGTTAAAATTCCATCCATTGAATCGCAATATTTTCAAAGATATTCTTTGTGGAAGTTAGGGTTCCTGAATAATCCTGAAAATATGTTTCAAACAAGTCAGTTTGGTATTTATATTATAACTTATTTTCTGTGGATTTTCAGAATGTGAAATTTGCAGAGGTATGACAGTACATGCAGGAGTACCTCAAATAGAAATTTTAGAATCAGAAACATAAAATTGAGCTTGTGGTGAATCTTACAAGTTGAGGTAACTTGTTGTTTACATGGCATCGTGAATGAAGGGAGGTTGATGAAGTGTTTGGTTGATTGTATGGGAAAATTCTTGTGATGAGAATTTGTTGTAGATCTATGATTGTGATCTAGAGTAGATTCTATAACTGGTTGACTTGTATTTGTGTTGGTTGTACTACTACATCAATTCTAGTTGAATATATTGCATTTTATCGACAAGCTGAGTCTTGTGGCAAGTCGAGTCTTGCGGAAAGCCGAGTCTTGCGACAAGCCAAGTCTTGCTTGAGAGCTGGTGTTGTCCTTGGAGTCGGTGCTCCTTACTTCAGTTGGTGCTGATAAAACCCCCGTTATTTTAGTCACATGTAAAAACATAATACCAAAGCTTACATATACATATGGTGTCTCTTGTGTTCATTGTGCTTATGGATTGATTGCTCTTTATTATTGATGGATTTCATTGGTGAATGGTTACATGCAATCTTACAATGATGATGTGCAATATTATGTTTTCAAATGGTTGCTAACTTGAAGTGAGAAAAAGTTGTAAAATCCCACACATTAATTCACCCCCCCCCCCCTTAGTGTGGTTGGTGTGTCCAAGGAGAGAACTACCCTTTGTCATTGATGTCAAAGGGGGAGTGATAGTCACATTGATGTGATTAAGATGATTATTGATGAAAAGAAATGTCATGTATGCATGTTTCCATCAATGATTGGTGTTGACATCAATTTTGGTATTGCCATCAATGCCAAAGGGGGAGATTGTTTCATTATGTTGTCATTGATGTCAAATGATTGATGCCAAAGAGTTGATGCATTGTAATAGTATCATTGGTGTATTGATTGATGTCATATATTGTCATAGATGTAATTGATGTCAAAGATGTCAAGTGGTGTCATAGTGATGTATTGTCATGGATTGATGTATATACGGGATGATGTGCAGGTTGATCATTATTGCCTTGTCATGGTTGATAGGAATAACCAAATGGAAAAAATCAAAATTGGTCCCCTTATGGTAAAATCCCTCATGGGAAGACGCTCTTGAATAAATTTTTCAAATTGGTCCCCTTATGGTGAAATCCCTCACGGGAAGATGCTTTGTGAAGTCCAAATGATGAGGTAGCCCAGCAGTGTGGTTAGGGGACCCAAGTTTGATTAAGAAATAATGTAATGAATATCAGTAAATTTGCGAGAGAAACTATTCCATATGGATAGTATATTTCATGACATTTCTGGTGATATGTGGAACATCACATAACTCCTCACGGTTTAAGAGTTATGGTCATGTGAAGTTGGAGAACTCTCATGAGTTATCTAGAAGCCTCTAGAAGTTCAAAGAAGTCAAACTATTCTAGAAGCTCCTAGAAGAAGTTGACTAGTCAAAGCGATTATTCATGGGTTAAGTGGTTGCAACAAGAAAACAATTAAAAATAAATCAGTGGCAACTAGAAGTGGTGAGTTTACTTTTTATAGATAAGTCAAAGTGGTTGCAAAGAGAAATTATTTAAATAATAAAGTTAGTTGCAACAAGAAGTTGTGAGTAAAGATAAATTATTTAAATAATAAAGTAGTCAAAGTGGTTAAGTGGATACTTCTTGACGAAGCTACTTGGAGAGTATAAATAAGAGAGCAAGGGTCTCCCATTTATATCCATTTGAGTATATTGAATATGTACAAGTGACTGAGGTAACCAAAGGAGATCTAAGGCAAATTTCAGAGGGAAGGTGAACTAAAGAAGGTTAAAATTCAAGGGAGGATAAAGTCTTTTGATTATGCTTTCTAAGGTATGTTATTTACAGGTCACCTCACCATTTTCGCAATAATGTTTTTTTCTAGAATCATTTAGACAGCCAAATCTGGAGTATGTTGAGAAAACATATCCAAGTAACGATGATAAAACTTTCATCTTGTGGGTCGTTGTATTTTTGGTGTTACACTTCGTGGAAAATAGGGTTTGTGGCTAGTCCTGAAACTAGTCTAAAGCAGGTGTTTCGGGTAAAAACGTCATAAATTCTTCATAACAGATACAAATTCAATAAGAACAAATGTATTAATTAGAGTACATTTTTTAGTATATTGTGTACCATTTTTAGATCCATACAACAAATATTCCATGTGGGGCATGCTCTACAAGTTCCCTCTCTAGAATAAGCCAAAATTCAACAAGGTATGTTATTTTTGATATAAATCATTTTATAGCAGGTTCCAAGTAGTAAAACCTGGAGGAATTGTAGAAAACACATTGAAGAACATTGTGTACCATTTTCAGACCTTTATTCATTATAGGTACAAAGTTATGATTGTTTCAAGTTAGGGTTGTTGACTAATCCAAAATTAGTCATGTGAGACTAAAGTAAAGTTTGATGAAAATTCTAGTCTCTTGTTGTTGAAGTTAAGGAAGGTTTGTAGGTCTATGATCACATACACCATGTATGTTATAGATTTTCATATCATATTTGGTTGATGATATTGATGAGGCAGGTTGAGGTGACAGGTTGTGCATAGTTGATGCACTTGTATTGGTATAAATTGTTGTTATAGTTTGACGGATTTATTTTTGTCTACAAGATGGGTATTGTATTTGAGGTTTGGATTCCTCACATATCGGTTGGTGATGAGATATGTCGCTTGGGTCTTGCATTGAGAGTTGGTGCTCCCTTGGAATCGGTGCCTTATTTCAGTTGGTGCTGATAAAACCCAAGGATTGTAGTCCATAATACAAAAGAAACCTATACATGTATATGGTGTTCCTTGTGTTCTTTATTGTGATAGTTCATAGCTCTTTATTGTTAATGTATTTCATTAAGATATATCCACATGAAAGCAACTAAGTATGAATGGAAGTAATAAGTAATGATGTTGTAAATGGTGATTGCTAACTAAAGTTTTGTGAGAAGTGTAAAAATAGCCCTCGCACTGATCACCCCCCCCCCCTCAGTGTGATCGGTGTGTCCAACATAGCCATCCCTTTAGACAAATTTCATGACTTTCTTCAGTGGTGTGAGAGGTTTTGTGATGATAGTCAGGAAGCACTAACTTGGGAAATGGAAAAAATGGAAGTTTGGAAAAAGGCCTCAGAGTTGCAATATGAAAAAGATATGGAGTTTACAACGGGGTAATTGGAAAACATGAAATCCAAAATGGAGAAATACAAGAGAAAAACATTTTTTATGGATGTATATATGGAAGTTGATAGGGAGAATCTCATAGAGAAAGACAAAATTATTAAGGAGTTGCAAGAGAAAGCCAAGCATCTGGAATTAGAGCAATCTCCTAGGTTTCTAAAATCGTTCCATTCTCTCTAACTAGTGGTTTCGTTGGGATCTTTTGGACTTGAACAAGGTGCAACAATGAAAGAAGAAATTGTGCATTAACACTCGAAGCAATCAAAACGGGCAGGCCCCACCATTTCATCCTATGTTGTTGTAAGAATGAAGATTGTCCGCTATGGGCATGGTTAAAAGCATGTTTAAATATTTAGATGTTTTTTAAAATAATTTTGTTATCAGGCTAGTATGTAAGTCTTTATTACAAGCCGAATAGTGAACCATACTTTTAGAATTTTGAAAATAGGCCAAATAGGGAATAATCAACAACAAATATTGTATCTTATGATGGCATTTTGAACCAGATCATCAATTTTTGTTTGTATTAAAAGGCTAGATTGTACGGCCAAAACCCCCTCTCTCTTTATTTAATAAAAATAGTGATCATTCTTGTTAATAAAGAAATAACCTTATAATGAGGAGACCACAAAGTTTGAGAATCCCTTTTACAAGAGTGTAGATTAATTTCTAGCACCTCTTTATAATAATTCCCTCTAGATGTTGAGTAGACAAGGATAATGTTATGGGTTGGAGTGGATGATGATATTATCATATTATTTTTGGGATTGGAGTGAATAAGGATACTATCACATTAGTTTGGGGACTTCTATTGCACAACCAATGTTTAAATTGATAAAAAAAAATTAGTGTAGATAATGCCTTATAAACATCCTTAAAATAAACATAATTAGAAGGAAAGTTTTAATGTAGTGACCAATGAAGGTGAACAATCCCTATGTATTGGTTGCATGGGCTTGCTTTTGATTGGTATATAGTTTTTGTTGTAAATGAAATAACATATTTTTTCATTGATGCCTTTTGGGAAGCATAAACTATCTTAATCGAATTATCATGAATCCAAATTGTATTGGGAGATTACCCATAGTGTCTTTGAAATTCAAGTCTCTCTTTGCCATGTTCAATGGGTTTGTACCACACACTAATCAAAAAGAGAAATCTACTAATATCCTAAAGATATTTCAAGAAGGATATATAAGCTAGTTTTCAAAAATCTCAATTGCCCCTAGTGTATATAAAATTGGTTGTGTAGACAAGGTAGTTTTTGGTGCACGATCTTGAAGGTTGAAGAAGATTTTGTCTATGGGAAGGTAATAGAATTCTTAGCTCCTATTGCTGCATCAAAAATTCAATGAAGCTTGAACTATGAAACTATAGTTATGACACAACAACAAGTTGAAGTATGATAAGCATATGTTGGCTCATCCTTTTCATTATTTTCTCTCTTATTTTGAAAATGTGATATCTCCCATTTGGGGATGCTCCTTTGTTTATTCTTTTGTTTGCAGGTAATTTTTTTATTTTGTAGTTAGTTGGTCCATAGTTTCCATTGCAACAAAGAGGGGTGAAGAAATATAGTTTATATTTGAAATACAAATTGTTAATGATATTTGACGACTCAAAATATAAGAATACACAATGGTATTTATGTCTATGGTTATGCATCTGCAAATGGATTTGGGACATGATCATCCCTACTTGTACACAAGCGGAACAAGAGTAAGAACATTGGTAGTTCCACCTTGTTATGATAGTAGTAGACTTTGCATGAAGAGGGAGGAGGGTGTGATCAGAGTGAATGAAGATAAAGATAAATTTGAGTGTGTATGTGAGTTATAAAGGTGCACTTATTTGTGGGAAGCATGCAGAAACAACGTGTATCTCTCACCACAAGATAATCGAGAGTTGTTTCGTCCATCACAACTATGAGGTTTAAAACTTGTCTTATACAAGTTGGTAATTAGTCTCCTCATATGTTCTCACTTAGTAGCTATGAAAATGGGCAAGGAAGTACATGGTTACTTTATCATACATGCCTTTTGTTACCACACAATCTAGCACCAAGTTCAAATCATTCACAAGGAACTAAGACTAGTGGAACATGGAAGATGTCACCTGTAACAACCCTAGCTAAATGATTGCTTAAGATTTATCAAGTATAATTAATTAAATAATTAATTGTCCTAATGTGTATTAGTTAAATAATGATTATTTATTAATAATATTAATTAATTAATTATTGTTTAATATATGTTGATTAATTAGTTAATTGATTGATTAACACATTTAATGTTTA
>ML792347.1:142657-159003 GCA_009831015.1 Picea engelmannii
TCTATATGTATAAAAACAAAAAAATAAAAAAATTAAATAAATAATTCTCCCTGCCCCCACTATCCATTCAAAGAATCCTAGAAGGCTTCAGCAAACTTCTTTGATACCATGATGAATTTTTCTAACACATGGCGAACAGATTCTGCTCCTACAGTTAACTAACACAGTCTGAATTTAAATGCTAATCAAAACTGCAATCTGAATGTCAATAGAATCTATAAACACACAGTTAGAAAACATACAATGTAACACATAGATTATTGTTAAGAACCCATGTTACTGATACTCCATTACTACAGAATAAAAATCTGCTACAAGAAAATTCTATAGACATAATTTTCTATGGAATAAATAAAATTAAAACTCTCTAATACAGATCCATACCCTAACCCTTTATCTTATATAACTGAGAGGGGACTCCTAGGTTTACAAAAAATAGATCTATTGCTTAGATCTCAAGATCTGCATGCAAGAGAGTGCATTCCAAGGAGGATGTGTGCCCTATCTAACAAAAAAAAAAAGAATTTAGAAAGACTGCTAAAAATAAAACAGACTGCCTCATCTAAATTTAGTGCCTTATCTCTAAACTGAAGACTAGGGATAAACTTATCCTATTCAATCTATAGATGGTGCACGCATGCATGCATGTTCCCTCACTGCTGGAATACTAAAATTAGTGATATGCCCTCACTGTCTATTTATCTGCCATAAGTTCTCCAACCCAGTAGAAAATGATCCTATTCTTTCCAGTGGAAAGAGTCCAGGGAAGAGCCGCCCGGAGTGTATAAAGTGTTCCTGTGAGGTTGGTACCGACTATGGCATCAATCCACTCAATGGGTAGTTGTTCCAAATATGAAACACTAGCAATCCCGACGTTGCACACAAGCAAATCGATTGGCCTCCACGGGGGGAGGATTCATTTATAGCTGCAGATATGGCTTCATAGAGTCTTACATCCGCAAACTTGACATTAATCATGTCTTTATCACACCCGATTTCCTTGAGGATTTCTTCAATGGCTCTATGAAGATTAGAGAGATTTCTGTAGATTAATGTAACGTAAGAACCCTGTGCCAGAGCTTGTTGGTGATCTCCAGTCCTATTCCACTCGACCCTCCTGTTATCAATACGTGCTTGCTTTGCAAGCTATGGATAATGGGTGTATGCTTCCATGGGTACAGAAGAACCCTCTGTTTGAGTATACCACCACCAAGTGTCAAATCCCATCAAGTGAGAGACCACAGGTCCAAAACTTGTGCACAATGCAGCTTTCCCGTGAACTACCTCCGTTAAAGCCCAGCCGCAGACCATGCACCAAGCCATGGTGAGGAGGCGCAGGAACCAAGCTCAGCAACCAAGATCTAAGCCACCGAGGAGAGGGGAAGCATTGCGTTTTCACTACGCATCAGCGCAAGTCAACGCTCGAACCCAGCGCAAAGCCACATGGAGGAGGAGCCCACGGGGGCAAGGTGAGGTGCGCTACGCACCAGCATCAAGCACCCAAAACCTAACAACCAAGCGTCCAGCCAAGGAGGGAACCCACGATGGTAGAAGAGTGCCCTACGCACCCAACACATAGCCGCAAGCCTATATTTATGTGTTAGCTCAGCGCAAATCACATGGGGGAGAGCCCGTGAAGCAGTTTTTCTCAACGCATCAAACAATATGAGTTAAAAAACAACATACCAGTCAACGCCAACGCAAGCAACCCCATAGGTCATATTCATTACACAATGTGTCCACACCCATACCCACCAAGCGCACATAGTCACCAGGGAGAGATCATAGGGGCACGATTGTGCCACGCAGTATATAAAAAGAAAAAGAAAACCAACAGGCATTATTGCAAAAAAAAAATTTTAAATTTTAAAAAAAACAGCTGACGTTACAGTGCTATCACCCAAACCACAAGCCATCAAATTCCCGAGAAGCCATGAGAGAAATCCATGGGCGGAGCCGCTAGAGTAGGGAAAACCCTTACCAAAGTGTAGAGAAGGGAGGCGGTCGAATGATAGGTGAAGGAAGGGTTGGGCGCGTAGAGTTAGGGTTAAGAAAGAGAGTTGGGAGGTGTGTAGGGTTTTAGGAGGTGAATGAACTGGTAGGGGGCACGTGGGCCTCATGCGAGGACCCACGATGTCGTTTGGAATTTAATTTTTTTTTGTTTTAATGTTTTTTTAATAGTTTTTAATTAATTTATTTATTTTTAATTAAAATTAATTTATTATTACCATGGATTTAATAATTGTAAATATTTTAATTATGTAATATATATATCATATAATTTAAATCTTTTAAATCTTTAATTTAAAACATATATGATAACTTAAACCTTTAATTTTAAAATATATATTTTAAATTATTATTAAATTAATTTAAATCCAGTAATGTAATTCTTTTAAATTACTATGTATATATTACATTATCTGATTTAAAGGTATGGTATTAAAGATTAAAGTTTTAATTAAAACTAAGGTGATTAACTTAATAAGAAAAATTAAAAGTATTGTGCTCGAGGCCCAATATCCAAGTCCATGAGCTAAGAACCAAATCCCAACGCACAAGCACCAAGCTTCAATGCATAGCCTCGGGCTCACTACATCATACGACCACAAGTCCAGAAACAATACATAACCACAGCGCACAACTGCTAAGCTCCAATGCCCGAAGGTCACTCTACAATCCTCAATACTCGCACCTACAACCATCGAGTCACACAATTCAATGCATATGTACAAGGCGCCAAGGAAAGCCCACGAGTCAAGCATCGAAGGATAACCTTAGGCTCATTTCATCAACATTAGGTTGGAATTCACCTTAATTAGTTGTAAACGCAAAGTATAAGGACTTAGACCAAGATAAGCGGGAGGGGGCTTCATGCGCATTGGGCAGGTAAGTTAGAGAAATTGGCGAGTATGGTGCAAAGCTAGCATAGGGAGTCAGTATTTTTCTTAGGCAGTGACACCAAGATTAGATGCTTAACCCTAACCTAGCCACCTCCCCTAAAGAGAGTAACATCTGTTTACAGACAAGTAAAAAAAAACTTACGCCTAACCCTGTTTTCTAGTTTAAGTTGCGCAAATGTGAAAATGTCCTTGAACTCACCCTGACAACTTTGATTGATGCGGGTTAAATCATACAGGATGGTTAGGACTCGAGTAAATCAAGGCAGAGGGGTATCGTCACAGGGATCGCCAGCGTCGCCACCACCATCGTCTGAACAAGCTCTCATACTGCGCTCTTTGGAGGCCATAAATGAGACTTTAAAAGGGCATCAACCAGCAGGGACTGAAGGGGAGACCCCACCATCTGGAATGGGTAATCCAGAAGCGTCGAGGGATTCAGGGGGAGGACCTCCACCTGAAGACATCACTAAAGAACTGCAAAAGATCAAACATCTGGAGTTTGCCGGGGGTTGTGCCAGTGAACGTGCCGAGGCATGGTTGGAAGGCATGATAAGGTGTTTTGCCTTAAGGGACTATGCGTCCACCTCAAAGGTGAAGATAGTGATTTTTCAGTTGAGAGACAGTGCCTTGAACTGGTGGGGCAACCTGGAAAGGCAACTACATCTTACTCCGGACATCGTATCTTGGGGATTTTTCAAGGAGAGGTTCCGAAGGAAATATCTACCAACTTATTATGAGGAACAACAGGTAGGAGCGTTTCATGCTCTAGTATAGGGAAACAAAACCGTAGAAGAATATGAGATTAGGTTTATCGAATTGGTCAAATATGTTTCATATATGGATAATGACCAATGACAGGCAGAACGCTTTGTCTATGGGTTAAACCCTAAGATAAGGGCTATGGTGCGGATGTGGAAACCATCTTCAGTAGCGGAAGCTGTGGAAAATGTGTGTTATGCGGAGGAACACATGAACTTAACCGGAAGTACGATACCGGGCTTTCCGCATTGTCTTGGATTTGTGGGGAAGGCCCCTAGGAAATTTTCCAGGGGAGGGGGCTCAAGGCCACCTCCATATGGTAATAGAGTCGCACCAAGGACAGTAGCTGTAGGGATTTCAATGGCATCAAGTGCAGCATCCCGTTCATCACCAATGACACAGGCAGGTCCACAGCCATCTCAGGGAGTAGCTAGTAGGGGCAGGGGTTCCAAGGAAAGAAATTCATTTAAGAGATAGTCACATAACAGTGCGCAGGTCCAATGTCGTGTTACCTGTTGGGGGTGCAAAGGACCCCATTACCAGCATGACTACCCAGAGTTACAATCAGGATTTGTGCATAGAGAAGGAAAGGCCTCGATGGGAAGAGCAAGTAGCAGCCACCAGATTTACGCAGCGGTTAATAATCGCTAGGTCGAACATTAATCCATAGTGGTGGAGTCGTCACGTATGCTAAATCATATCAATGTAAAGATTTTATTTGATTCTGGTGCGACAGATAGTTTCATTTCACCATCTGCATTAGAAAAGAGTGGGTTGGCAGCCTACAAGCACGATGACTTTAAACAAGTCGAGATGGATTCGGGGGAAAAACAAGAGGTAGGACCTAGTGTAGATAATTGTATAGTAGACCTGGGAGTGTGTACTATCAGGTTGAAGGTATACGTCATTGCTCTCGAGGCATATGACCTAATCATTGGAATGGATTGGTTAGAATCTCATCGAGCTTTGGTAGATTGTTTCGCAAAAAGGGTGCTTTGTGTCGACGATGAAGGAAGACCAGTAGAGATCCAGGGTGTACGGAGAAAGGTGTCATTACGATTTATCTCAACTATGAAGGTTAAGCAATGCTTGAGGCAAGGGTGTCGACTATATGTAGTGGAAGCAGTGAATGAAAGGAAGGGACCCTCCTTGGATCAGTACCCGGTATTGTCAAAATTTAAGGATGTTTTTCTGAACGAGTTGTCAGGTTTACCTCTTGAGAGGGAGCTTCATTTTACTATTGAGCTAAAACCTGGTGCAGAACCAATTTCCAAAACTCTGTATCGGATGACAGTGTCGAAACTCTGTGAGTTGCAAATGCAGTTAAAAGAGTTACTAGACTTAGGGCTAATAAGGCCCAGTGTGTCACCTTGGGGTGCACCAGTAGTTTTTGTAAAGAAGAAGGATGGTTCCTTACGATTGTGTATAGATTATAGGGACTTGAACCGTGCTGCAGTGAAAAATAGGTACCCAATGCCGTGAATAGATGACCTCTTTGATCAGATGAAAGGAGTAGCGGTATTCTCAAAGATTGATTTGCGATTAGGGTATCACCAATTAAGGATTAAGGAAGGTGATATTTCTAAAACTGCCTTTCGAACTTGGTTTGGGCATTACGAGTTTGTCGTAGTACCTTTCGGATTGACCAATGCGCCAGCAGTATTCATGAGCCTCATGAACAGAGTATTCCAGAAGTACTTAGACCGTTTTGTACAAGTCTTTCTAGATGACATCCTCATCTATTCCAAAAATGAAAGAGAACATGAGGAACACTTGCGAGTGGTGTTGTCCTGCCTTAGAGAGAACAAATTGTATGGGAATTTGTCGAAGTGTTCCTTCTTCCAGAAAGAGATCCACTATTTAGGTCATATCATTTCCAGTGAAGGAATCTTTGTGGACCCAGAAAAGATAAAGGCCATTATGGAGTGGCCAGTGTCGAAAAATGCCCATGAGGTGAGAAGCTTCACGGGGCAAGTAGGTTATTATCGGATATTTGTGGAAGGATTCTCTAAAATAGTGAAACCCATCACCACTTTGCAGCGCAAGGGGGTCAAGTATGAATGGACAGAAGAATGTGATAATGCATTCATCGAGCTTAAGAGGTTACTAACTAGTGCACCAATTCTACGAGTGTCGGATATGGAAAAGGACTTCACAGTCTGCATGGATGCATCGAAGCAAGGGTTGGGGGCCATGCTAATGCAGGATGGAGGAGTGATAGCTTATGCGTCAAGGAAGTTGAAGAAACATGAAGAGGTTTACGCTACTCATGATTTAGAGTTGGCAGTTGTAATGCTAGCTCTAAAACTTTGGAGGCACTATCTTATGGGGCGAAACTTTGAGCTTAAAACAAACCATCAAATTTTAAAACATCTCTTCACTCAAAGCGATCTGAATGCCATGAAAAGGTGATGGAGTGAGTTTATGAGTGAGTACAATTTTGGTATTTCATACATCAAGAGAAAGGAAAATGTGGTCGCAGATGCCTTGAGTAGGAGACCACGTGTCTTCTCCTTGGTACCCTTAAAAGTCAATCTGAGGGAACGTGTGTTGATGCAACTCCAAGGAGACAGTTGGTATTTAAAGGTTACTTCAAGCCTCCAGAGTGGGAGGCAATTAAATCCAAAGTACCAAGGATATAGTTTGGAAGCAGACGAACTATTGAGATATCGGGGAAGGATGTACATCCCTGAAAATGGGGATATTTGAAGCATCATACTGAAGGAAGCCCATAGAGCACTTTATTGTGCGCATCCGGGTGTGAAGAATATGTACGCAGACATGAGGAAGCTTTTCTTATGGGTAGGCATGAAGCGCGATGTAGTCCATTTCGTCACCAAATGCCTAGAGTGTCAACAAGTGAAAGTCGACCACCATCACCCGGCAGGCCTCCTGCAACCACATGATGTTCCTATGCCCAAGTGGGAAGTCATTTCTATGGATTTTGTTGTGGGGTTTCCGCTCACATCTCATAGACACAATGCCATTCTTGTGATAGTTGATAAGTTAACCAAGAGTGCTCATTTTATTCCAGTTAGAAACACTTACGATGTCACTGATGTGGCACGTGTGTTTGTAAGTGAGGTCATCCATTTGCACGGGATACCTAAGAAGATCATTTCAGATAGGGACTCCAGATTCACTTCTAGGTTTTGGACAAGTTTGCAGTCAGCGTTGGGGACTCAGTTGAACTTAAGCACAGCTTATCATCTTGAAACAGATGGGAAAACTGAAAAGGTAAATCAATTCATGGAAGACATGCTTAGGATGTATGTCATGAATAATCAAACCCATTGGGAGAAGTACCTACCTCTGATAGAGTTCGCCTACAATAACAGTTTTCATAGCTCCATTGGAATGCCACCCTTCGAAGCTCTGTATGGAAGGCTATGCAGAACGTCGTTGAGTTGGGATAGATTAGAAGACCGAGTAACAGTTGGGCCGGAATTGATTCAAGATATGGAGGAACGGGTGATTCAGATTAGGCAGAGACTAAAGGAAGCACAGGATAGGCAGAAAAGTTATGCGGATTCACACAGGACCGACCAAAGTTATGAAGTGGGAGACCAAGTTTTCATTCGTATCAAGCCTAACAAGAGTACCATACGGTTCGGGAAGGGGACAAAGTTGTCACCTCGATTTATAGGACCATTCAGAATCCAAGAGAAAATTGGACCCGTTGCCTATCGCCTCGTACTGCCACCCCACCTGCATAAAACTCATAATGTTTTTCATGTATGTGTTTTACGTCATTATGTTGTTGATGAATCACATAAGCTAAATTGGAAGGAATTGCAGGTATCAGATGCGGAAAATCTCACGGTAGAACCGTTATGCATATTGGACCGTAGATTCTGACAGCTCAGGAACCGTCTGGTAGACCAAGTTAAGGTACAATGGGACAAGTATAGTCTAGGATCTACTACTTGGGAAGACGCCAAGACACTACGATGAGACTATCCCTCATTTTTTTGACAACCTCGAGAATATGTTTCTCGAAGGTTGGGTGTATGTAACACCACCTTTTGACTTAGACAGTCAGGATTACCTGAGGCCTACACACTTTTATTTTCTACTCACAAGTGAAACTATTAAATGATACACTTGAACTTTTAAGACGTATAAATCTTTATGGATGTTTAAATGTATTTGGATAATGATGGTTATGATGCGATATATTGTGAGAATGTAAATTTTATGAATGTTTAAATGTTATTGATGATGATGGATATGATGCGACATATTGTGTGAATGAGAATCCTATGAAGATTTAAATGTTATATGAATAATGTTGGATATGATGCAATCTGTTATGTAAGTGATAATTTTATGAATGGGTTTCGTTAATTGAATTATGGGATAATATGAGATCTATTTATAACTTGAAAACTTTGATGTTAAAGTTGTTGGTACGTGGATACCGAATTGAAATTATGGTTGTATGCAATTACATGATGATAATGCATAGAAATGTATGAGTTTGTGTTACAGATTAATCTGCAGGTTATGGGCTATGAAATAGCCGAGGGATAATGATGATGAAAGTGGATGTCATGACCACTGGCCAAGAAACAATATGGTATGAATATTTGTATGTGAAATTATGTTGGTTTGGATGCATTGCTATGATATGTGGACCAGTGCAGGATTTCAGGTGGTGAGACTGCCCAAAACTGAATAAACGATGACAAAACTCCCAGCAACATGATACAACTGTATATTCCATTGTAGGGTGTGGACCCTAGTTATGATTAGGAGGGGTGGAGGCATTTCCCACCGTATATCCTCTGAAACCTGAAGTCATGGGAGGACGATGTTAGCTCACGCTCCCCTAAACGTGTGATGATGATTGTCAGTTGCCTACTGGGGAAGCTTGGTCAAGGTAGTGACACTTCCGCTTACAGGTTCTATTTGGAGTTAGGTCAATATAGTTGACGCTCCAAGATAGTCTAGCAAAGGAAGGATAGGAATGGAAGATGGAAGTAAGTTAGGGAGGAAGGATGAGTAGAAATAGTTGAGAGTGTATGGATATTTGTCTTATGTTGGAACTTATTGTTTTCCCTTCTGAAAAGAAAATGTATATATATATATGAATATTCATAATTATGTAACTAAACTACAATTGTCTAAATAACATTGTTGAGCTAGATAATTGTAATTAAAGGATTTCACAAACATTTGATTGGTTTATTCTTTTATAAAATGAATAGTCTTGTTGAATGGATTCGATGCATATGGAAATTACTATAGAAATGATAGTTATTGATATTAGTACATGAACGAGACTTGTATGTACTAGCAACACATGCATTTCTTGCACATGTACACTAGTATGTATGAGTTTCTTGGCTTACTTACTAATAATGTCAGTTATTTGTTAAGAATGTGTGAATCATGTTTATTTTCTCGTGTATCATAAAATACTTTAACTTCGGGACGAAGTTTCCTGAAGGGTGGGTGTATGTAACAACCCTAGCTAAATGATTGCTTAAGATTTACCAAGTATAATTAATTAAATAATTAACTGTCATAATGTGTATTAGTTAAATAATGATTATTTATTAATAATATTAATTAATTAATTACTTATTGTTTAATATATGTTGATTAATTAGTTAATTGATTGATTAACACATTTAATGTTTAGGGTAAATAATTAAATACTTAATAACTTTTAATTCATTATTATAAAACTTTACGTATGTAGGGGATGAAGCATTGAATGGAGGGATAAGGTGGGTGGCATTAAAGGAGGGTAGGAGGCGGTGAATGGAAGAGGATATGAGGGGGAGAGGCATTCGGAAAAGGGGACTTTTGCAAATTTGGGGGAAGAGGAAGCATTATTTGAGATTAGAGACTGTATTTCCTGGTTGGTATTTTTTGGTTTTGGAGTTTGGGTGGACCGTTACAAGGGTGCACCAGGTTGCTAGGAGTTTTGGGCTCGGGGTCCAGGAATCCTCACAGAATCCTGGAGCTAGGGAGTCGAACAGGTTCTGTTCCTAGCTGGCAGGGAGGAAGATTCAGTTTTGGGCAGATTTCGGGCAGAGCAGCGGAGAGGACAACCGGAGATTGGGGAATTAGCATCCGACAGAGGTATGTAATTTCATGAATTTGTTGTGTTATGTGGTTGTTAATTAAATTTACTTTCATGATGTTGATAAATTTAATTTATGTTGAATAATCAATGATTATAAGTTAATGATGAAATTGTACAGCATATAATTTTCTTTATTCTTTATTTTAGTGTGTGTTTTATAAGGCTCTGTGGGGACAGAGACCTTACATCACCACTATCACCTAGACAACAACTTGTTAGAACAAAGGATCGCAGAGCAATAAAATAAAACAGACGCGGAAATAAATAAAACACAAAAGATACACAATACAATAGAGACACATATATACATGGTTCACCCAATATGGGCTACGTACACCAAAGAAATTGTCGGTCCTTCCTTTATTATTATCCAACAAATGAAGGGATACAACCTACAACACACCCTTTGTAACTTCATCTTCTTTTCTCACAATCTCCTCTCTCAAAACACAATATTCACACATATTTTCCCAGCCACAATACAATCCCCTCATACAAAAACAGGTTTCCTTATTGGGAAAAAACCCTAATGTAACTTATACCGTCAGATCTGCGACCATATAATGAACAGTTCAGATTAACTACGAAATTTCAATATTTTACGAGGAAATTTTCCCAAAAATTTCTCTTCGAGGGAGCTACCCCTGAACCCCCACCAAGGGGGCTCCAATGAATTTTCGTTGCCCCCGCTAAAACCCCTGGTGACAAATGTGGCAAGGTAATCCCCACCACACCCTCCCCCCCGGTAAGGAAATGGGATCCAAACATGACTGAAAAAAGACCTCTGAATCAAGAAGATAATTAGGCTCCAAAACCAACACAACTTCCCTCTCTTTAGTGAAGGAATAGTATCCAAGACAAGGGAGGCTTCCACGATAGCCTCCAAGAATCCTTAGGCAAGACAAAATCAAGTTTAGGGCTCCTTGGGGTGACTACTCACACTACCACCAAGATAAGGATAGGCAAAGTAATAGAGAGGTGGTGGAATAAGACAATTTCTAGATTTTAAGTGTAAAGGGTTCAAGCCTAAAAGAGAGGATCTCCAAGTCAAGTATGAGTTTAATAGGGTCCCCAAACACTAGAAATAAAGAAAAGGTCTAAGGGTACAGTAAAATATGTAAGGAATGTGTGAAATTACAACAATGAAATAAATTATAAAAACGATAAAGAAACTATTACAGTAGTAAACTAAATGATCTCTAATAGTATAGAGATTATTGCAACAGTGAAATATGTAACTTTCAATAGTAGTACAATTATTATAGCTGTAAAATAATGAATTTTCAGCAGTAAAATGAATCATTACAACATTAAATAAACAATTACAAATGTAGAAATGATATCCCTTTGATCATTAAATGATCCAGTAAATAAGAGAGATAAATACTAGGTTACATTAGGGTTTTAGTTGCCATCAAAATCAAAAAATTAAATAGTAAAAATCAACCCTAAAACCCTAGACATCTTCCTTAGATGGTTGTCATAACACTTCAAAAAATTAATTTAGAGTTTTAGCAATGTATTTTAGGTCAATGGTATGCCTAAACACCCTAGACGTCTTGGTCCTTATGGCTGGAAATATTCTTTTGCAACAAATAAACCCTAGCCTTAACCCTAAAGTAGTAAATTTCAGTAATAATGATTGACTATTATGGACAAAAAAGACTAGTGCCTACTATTTTGGGTATATGGGGTCAAAAAGAGATTATTCTTTGAGAGAATAAAGTGGATTATTTTATGGTGAGGCTTAGATGTTGTCCAATACTAACCCTAGGCAATCCTCCTAAAATATCAAGGGATGATGCAAGGGAAGATTCCTCCACTAGTAAACCTTACAAGAATTTTGACAAGAGGGTTTTGTTCAAGAATGATCCAAGAGGATGAAGAACCACCACTAGAGAAACAACATCAATCTAAAAATGCATTAATAAACATAACCACAATATGAAAAGAGAACACTTACTCAAGACATATTTCATCCATCAAAACCCTAATTTCCATGTCATCCAAGTGGTAGTATAAGATCCACAAACATAGCTCCCGAAAAAAGTGGCCCTAGTTAACCATCCATAGCATTCTTCATGAGAGAGAACAAATAGAAGTAGACAAGAGTGATAAATCTCCACAAGTAGAAATGATTTGCAAATGAGAAATGATTCTCTATTTATATGAGAGATCTAAGTGAGAATTTTCCATGAAAGGGTGAAATTTTTCATCTAAAGAGGTGCCTCATCGTCCAAAGGGTGTGATGTCTCATCAAAAGGTGTCAAGAAGCCCCAAAAGATCACATCAAGGTGTACCATGCCCCAATGGGTGTGATGTTTCATCAAAAGGTGCGATACAATCACCAAGAATCCCCAAATGTCACACCAAGGTGCCCCAAACGTCACATCAGAGTGCCCTATCATCAAAAGGTACAACGTCCCATCATCAAAGTGAAACATCCCATCATTAAAGGGTGATAAAATGTGCCACACCATCTCTCCAAGTGAAATGTCCTCAATATAAGGTTTTCCCCATCTAGCCAACATCATCATGCATGAAACACTTATCATCAATGAGCTCAAGGTCATACCCCATGTGTGCTTGGGTGTCTCGTAAATGGAGCCATGTGCTCAAAATCCCCAACGTCCTCTTAGGAGTGCCAAATGACCTCTCTCAAGTGTTGGGTGCGACCTCCATAAAAGTGGGGGGTAGTAAACCCTCAACATCCTCCAAATGATCCAAGATCAACCAAGCATGTTCAATCATCATCCGAGGAGGGACCCATGTGCTCCAAGATGCATCACGAAGAGCAAAGGCAAGGTACACAATCCAAACACAACATATAAAGTGAGTCATGTTAATACAAAATCCATTAGATATATCTCACAGAATATCCTTTTCAAACTTTACTCTAGATTGCAAAATTATACAATTTGCCAAGTTTAGGTATAAGAGTGTCATTATTACCCCCTATTAGGTGTTATGGTACCCATACCAAGAGGTATGTCCCAAGGAAACCATCAAGGAGTATATGCAATGATAGTGGTATGGATGGGGGTTTACTTCATGGGGTGGATGTCATTGGCATGAAAGGCCATGTATAATAGTCATCCTCATGAGTGCCTTTGTAGAGGGAGTTCAGGCAGTGAGGTACCCTTTCCTCAACACCGTGTCTTTCCAAACCCTTGTTTTCCTTTTTTATTTATAGCTTTAACCTATTTTGGATTTTGACACTTGATTTTCTAAGTCCTTTCATAAGATATGCATTCATTGCATAGGACTTGGGGTGATGGCCTCTTAGCAAGGGGGTAGAGCTCATGCTTATTTTTTTTTCTTGGTTTTTAAAACTTTGTTTTTTCTTGTATTTTTCTTTTCCCTGCATTTTGAATTGGGAATTTTTCTCTTTCTATATCATTTTTTATAAAAGTGCGTCAACCTCAAGCTTTCAATCCCCTTCTTATCATGGGATTATGAAACATAAACATTTTTGGGATACATGTAACAACGATCCCAAAAGAAAGAACAATGGATAGGTTATAGAAGGAATGTGTTATTCATGGTGAGGGATATGGACACGTTACCCCATTAAGGCCCCCCAGTAGTACAAATTTGACCAAGAGTGACAACTCTTGACTAGAAAATGATAATGACCACCAAGGTGAGACAATGAAAAAATCATAACTCCAAAACATCATGATTCATTATCCAAATCAATCCATAATCACCACTTTCATACCTCAAGTATTAACATTATCACTCAATATGAAATGCCATAACAATGTATCTGAGTATGTAAATGCATCATGTCATATGAGTGAGTTGATTTGAGCATGTAATGGAAGGCATATGTGGGCAATTGTCTATGGAGATTCCAGAATGACATCATCGGATCTATTGTCTGAAATGTGGATCGTGGAGAAAACGTTATACTCTAGTTACCCTGAAAAGTAGGGGAGTAACACCTTAAAATGTAATGTTTATCTAGGGAGTGCTCTTATAAATTTGTATGCCAAATGTGGAAATATAAAGATTGCATACCACATGTTTAAGCAAATCATTAAAAAAAAAGTAGTTTGCGGAATGTGGTGATCAGAGCATGTATTCAGATGGGCATGCTAATGATGCCCTTAAATATTTCCATAAGATGTATTTGGAAAGTGTAAAACCCAAATCGATTATAATCTTGAGTGTTATGCCCACATTTTCCTACTTAGCAGTTCTACAAAAGGGTAAAAAGATCCACAATTACATACTTAGAAGTGCATTTTATTTTGATATTTTTGTTCAGACTATTGAAATAGACATCTATGTGAAGTGTTGGAGTATAGAGACGGAATGCCAAGTATTTGATAAGACGTTGATCCGGATTTAGGAGTGGAATGAAGATTAATAGACTAAATACAATAAACACAGAGATATGAAGAATAACACAGATATCCAGTGAACAATATCTTCTATTGAATAATAAAATAGGATGAAACTGTAAAACTGCATAACTGAAACACTTGCTCGAATGGTGGTAGCTATCTCTAAGAAGATATGTGGCTGCTACGTGCATTCGTCTGAGAAGAATGGATTACAATGGGGCTCCAGAGGCCTTTTTGATATTACTCATGAATTCCAAAACCCTAGACATCCAAAAACCTAACCCTAGAAGGTGAAACGCCAAAATTCATGTGGGCCCCTATGGGTAAGTTGGTGTAACTTGGTACCTCAACTTCCCAAGGTCGTAACTTTTGCATACAACCTTCGTTTTAGGCACGTGATATCCTGTTGGAAAGGTCTTTCAGAGAGCTACACATTCTGTCATCAAACTCTGACTATGTCTATAGTTTGACTATAGCGAGCCAAAAAAACAACATTTAGGGCCCCAAAATGGACCTGGAAGTACAGCAAGATGTGTTGACATGAAAGCATATAAAATAAGCTAATTTAATTAGGCGAGAGGCCACCAATATCCACCTGGAGGATGTGTGGGGCTTTAGACAACCCCAGAAATGTAGAACCCACAATTACAAAGAAGTACAGAAGAACATGTTGAACAAAAATGGACAAGAGGAGCCAAGAGCCATTTGTAATAGGTGGGTGGCCACCAATATCCACCTAGATCAATCCTCCCCCCTTAGGAAGCAATGGTCTACATTGCGTTGAGTTCCCCATTAGGTGAGGAAACTTCTGTTGGATTTGGTGGCCACGACTGAGCCACTTGCCTTGGTGTAGGAGTTGCCCTGCCTTGACAACCCAAGAGAGATGGATCTTTTGTTGGCGAGTGCCCTTGACCTATGTGTCCACTATCTAATCAGTGGAGGATTGTTTCATGCAGTCAGGGTTGAGCTTTGTTGATGTCAGTTGTTCTGCGAACTCTGAGGTGTCCAATAATGGTGGAAAATATGGCCGAAGGAGGTCCACATTGAACGTTGGATATAGGCCAAGGAAGGGTGGAGTGTTGAGCGCAAAAGCATTGCTACCCATAGCCTTGATGATAGTTTAAGGCCCATAGAGAAGTAGGTGAAGCTTCCGATGGGGCCCCATGAGACGCTCCTTCTGCAAATGTAACCAAACTTTGTCGCCAAATTGAAACGGGTCCGGTACCATGTGTTGATCATGGTGTTTCTTGTACTTAGCATTGGATTTCTGCAAAATCTCTTGGACCTGTTGGCGGATGTGTTGAATCCGCTCAATGAATCTAGTGGCTTTGTCGATCGCAGACTAATCATGGGAAGATTATGTTTGTGCGGTGGTTGTTATCACCCCATAAATTATGGGAATCAACTGATGACTTGGATATTATCTGTATCTGGTGATTTTGTTGACAAATGATATTTCATTCTTCAAATAATTTGTGAAAAGAAAAGAAAAAGAAAGAAAAAAGAAAAAGAAAGAAAAAAGAAAAAAGAAAAAGAAAGAAAAGAGGGCATAAAAGAATTGAGACAAAAGCCCCATGCAATAATAGTAACTTGGTCATACCTTTCAAGCATGACCAAGTTCTTTTAAATTTTCAATGTTGATAGTTTAGTGAATACATCTAATCAGACCATCTAATCCTGGTCAGATAGCCCCTAGGTTAGAACTAGTGAATACATCTGATCAGACCATCTAATCCTGGTCAGATAGCCCCTAGGTTAGAACTAGTGAATACATCTGATCAGACCATCTAATCTTGGTCAGATAGCCCCTAGGTTAGAACTAGTGAATAAATCTAACCAGACTGTCTAATCTTGGTCAGATATCCCTTAGGAAGAATAATATCTTAACCCAACAGTTTAATCTGGGTTAATTGTCTTGTGAAAGTAGGTTAGAACGTAGATTAATCGCTTTGCTTACCTTTCCCAAATAAAGCCCACTTGAAGAAAATGCTACATCAAGTCTCCATTGCCTAAAGGATAGGTGAAGTGATGTCCCCCTTGGTGGTGTCTAAGACAAAATTAGAAAAACCCATAAGAAAGCACTAATCCTAAGTTTTTCCTACACATGACATTTTTCGCTCTCGATCTATGCTTCTTTCACTTTCCAATGGTCCAGATCACGGCTCTTAAATCAACGGATCACAGTGCATTTTGGACCCCCCCTAGCGTTCTGCCTTTAATGGAAGGGGGGGGGGG
>ML792347.1:159232-173190 GCA_009831015.1 Picea engelmannii
GGAGGGGGGGGGTCCGAAATTGGTATTAAGGAATGCGCTAAGATCTGCGGTCAGGAAGTGAGCGCGTAGATCTATGGTTCAAAATGGATTTCGGACCCCCCCTAGTGTTCTGCTTTTAACTAAAGGGGGGGGGGGTCCGGAATGAATAATCTTTTCGGCGAGCCCCTTGTTACATGTGGCATTGTCCTGTTGGTCAAGAAGTCCTATCACCCACATGCTACCTGACAGCTCGTCACTCATAGACGTCACCCTCCACTGAGTCCACTTGTCCCACTTGCTCCCGGGTTGAGTCCCATCCCATAACTATTGTCAGTCCCTGCTGTCAGGCCTTTACCCTTTCCACTCATGACCAGCCCCCTTCGGCGACTTTTACCTCCAATCACATGCCTCCATGTCACTCACCCGTATGCATTGGCCACCGTCATCTGCCACCTCATCCCTAGTGGTCCGTTTTTCATTTATTACAGGATAACATACCCGTTATCTTACTGACCTATCTCCCGCACCCAACCGACCCCAATTTTTGAATAAAACTATCGTTTTCCTTTTCAGTCGTTATTCATTCGTCGCGCCAGAAACCTCCTATTCCTCCATTGCTCCCGCATCGTTTTCACCTACAGTCAGTCGACCCCACTAACGTATTGTTTTTGCAGGTATAGTTGCTGAAATGGTGTCAAAGACAAAACAATCGGAAGAGGAAGAGAATCCTCTCCTTCCTCCTCCGGTTGACCTGGATAAAATTCCCTTGGTTGATAAAGATCGCTTGATAGCCGATACTATATGCAGTTGCGACTTTTCTGATCTTCGGTCATGGCTCTGGGCGGCTTTCCTGGACCAGAGCAACGAAATTGGGCTCTGGGAGTCCAATTTGCCCCTGTATCTCTTCCCCCAGATTCATAATTTCCCCGAGTTTACCCTCAAATGCCAGGCCCATTACCTGCCCGACCAAAAAGAAATCATTTCTTCATCTGGAGACGTCCTTTTCTTTATCACCCTCGAAGATATTGACCAGATGATGCAAATTACCCGTGCAGAATCTGCGTCCCCTTTCAATTTAGAAATCCTCACTGACCTATATCAGAAAATGACTTTCCCTCAGAGAGCTCAGATCTTTGAGCTTTTTCTCCCCACTTCCGCTCCACTCCCTACCACCAGTCCCCCTTACCCTTCTTCCATGTTCTCCATCAAAGGAAATCAAATCATTTCTTCTCTGTGTGCCCTGCTTGGTTATTATTCTGATCAATGGGTAGATGAGCCCATCCTGGGTTTTCTGTCCATCTTCTCGAACGATGAATAGCCGACCATGTAGTTTGACTACAGCACCTTCTTGGCCAATAATATCCATGAACAATTTGTGAATTTCACCACAAAATGCATGTTTAGGTATTCATCCATTCTGGCTTACATGTTCGTCTATTTTCAAGCCGACAGGTTCAATTTCTCCATGCAGAAGATGGACGCGCCAGTCACATTGTGGAATTCTCTTCTGAAACATAATTCTGTGGAATACGACTTCACAGCGTTCATTGACCAGTTTTACCACCCTGTGGTAAGTATGTTGAGTGGCATGCCTGAGCCACGAATAAATGCTGAAGTCCAAAGAATTTTGCATCTCTCGGACAACGTTAAGACAGGAGACTGGTATTTATGTCAGAATCACACAAAAATCAGAGTTTTCGGGTGCGAATTGGCGCCTTACAAACTACCCCGATATGTACCGGTAAGGATTTTTTCATTAGAATATATTAGGCAAATAATGAATTCAGATGAAATTCATTTTGTTTCTCTTAAGAAAAAACAGCAATTGAGGATCAAGGGACAAATTGGTTCTTTCATTTTCAATAGCCGAGGCATAGGGGAAGAAGCAGATAGAATGTTGAAGGAGATGAAATTCTCTACGAGTTTCATCTGGCACTATGATCCATACGGAATCATTTCAGATATGAGGGTGAAAAACAAAAATGCCCCGTATGCTCATGAGTCCAAGCCAGAGATCAAGAAATTTGCAAACCAGGCAGCATGGTTTCCTGACACTTTGATGGACTTGGAACAGCAAGTGCCCTTGACAAGTGCGCTACCCGCCACCACACCTCAGGTCCTCAAGGAGAAGAGGCCCTGATAGGAGTCATCTCCTCCTGTAAAAGAGGTGTCATCAGAGGAATTCCAAATTCACTCCAAAAAGCCGAAGACAGTTTCGACACCCGGCGCAACAGTAGAACAGGAAGTCCCAGATACCACAGTGACCACCACAAAGGTCAAGCCTGTTATTCTACCTTTTGGCTCGAGTCAGCATAAGGGAATAACTACAGTATTAAAATCTACAGATTCTCCCTTAGATACCCCGCCAAGCAAGACTGGGCCCAAGTTGGGCATTTTTGAAAAATATGACTTGATCAAGAAGAAGAACCAGACACTCACTAGCAGCACTTATGCCCAGTTCCAGAAGCAGTCTTCCACAGCCCAGCATAGACTTCTTTTCAGCTTTTGATACAGAAAAGGGTAGGATGCATAGGGCTTACCTCCAAGCACAAGTGCTGGATCCCAAGGTGATATCAGATTACAAAAGGGCCATTGTCGAGTTCCAGGCCAAGGACGTGCATCCAGCAGACCAGATGGATCTGCATAAGCAAACTAGGGAGATGATTTTCCACACTTTGGCCCACGCTTCAGCTGCTGCATCAAAATTTCGGATAGCTTTGAAAAATGCCCAGACCCAGCTTAAGATGGAGAAAATATCATCTTTCGCGAAAGACAATAGAATAAAGACGTTGGAGGAGTTGGTCCTCAAGATTGGTTACGACCCTACGAACATCAAGGCAGCCGAAGAGATGATTAAAAATAAAAATGCTGACATCGCATCCTTACGAAAACAGCTAAAACTCCCTCCAACAGAAGATCCACATGCAAAGGAGATAGCTGAAAAGGAAGGAGAAAAAGATGAGATGCTGAAATTACTCATGGAACAAAATGCTTAGTTAAAGGAGATGGAAGCAGAGAGGGAGAGACTGCTAAAGGAGAAAGAGCAGGCAAATCCAATGGAAGGCATTCCATTGAGTGCTATCTCAATTGCAGGATTAAGCACAACAATAGTGACATTCATTCCATCTACAACACTACCAGAAGGAACAATAGACCTTGCCAAGTCCATGGAAAGGATGAACCTGCAAGAATCAGAAATTAGCAGGCTTAAGAAAGAGGTGGAGAACCTCCAAGAGTTAAAGACTTCTTTCCAGACAAGCCTATCCAAAGAGAAACAGGTAAATGAGCAAATCAGGAAGGAGTTACAGCAACTCCAAAAATAGACAATGGCAGGGAAGACTTTGGCTGAGGTCAAAGAGATTGTGTGGACAGATATTTCCAAGTCAATAAATGAAATCTGGCCAATGGTTCAAATTATGTTTGAACAAAATGAGTTGCTCGAGAGGAGCAAGCAGGCTGTTGATAAAATCAGAATGGAGCTGGGAGACATGCCTGCACAAGCAAATGAAATCATAAGGTTCCTGAACTCCAAGACCAGGGAGGAACTCGAAGAATTGAAGATTGAGGACAGGACAGAAACTATATTGGAGGTGAAACGGGTTCTAACCAAAAGAGGTCTCATGCTTCAGCTTGAGGAAAAGATTCAAATCATGGATCAAGGAGTGCAGAAGTTTTTCAACAAGATAGATGCTCTTCAAAGGAAGGGCCTGCCTGGTCTGAAGGTCATTAATGACAAATTAATGACACTCCCTGATTACAAGAAAAGGATGACTGAAGTGTCTAAGGACAATTCCAAGTTTGCAGGTATACAGGGAAGCATCAGAGGAAAAGCATTCATGGATGCCTTGCAGTTGGATATTAGTATTCAACATGAGATTAAACACATATTCGTCATCAAGCCTACATTTGCTAAGTACACAGACATGGATGAAGTATATCGGAGGCTGCTTAAAGTCACAGTGCCAAATCATATCAAATGGGAAGAACTGTGTGATCTACTAGATTAACAGATGAGTTGTCACCATCCAGTCACCTGTCCAGTCAGAAGAGGTTGCAAAAGAACCTCGCCAATGGCCTACCCCAGAAATTCATCATACAATTGTATCGAGTCATCAAGCAGTTTTGATTAGTTAAGTTAGTTAGACTAAAAATAGCATGAGCACGTCCTGATCAGTTATGACAGGAACGTTTGTATTTTTGAATTATAAATACTTTGTTTTTCGATGTATTGAGGGTTGTTGTTTCGCACACCCTATTGCTATCAAACTATACTATTTTTGAAGAGATCTACCATTAATAAAGAAGAGGCACTTTACAGGATTCTTGCGCATGTTCACTGGTGATGTGATTTTCTCAGTTAAATGTTGTCTTGCTCTGTAATCATCTTGTTTTTCTATAACTAATATTTATGAATAGCGTTATGTTGCAGGATTTATCTTTGATACCCTGTTTCCGATTCTAAAGATTTTAATGTTTATCTTCTAAATATCTTTAATTAAGAAATTCTTAACTGCTTGTTATTTGAAGTTATTTTCCTTATCTTTTCTTCTGTCCATCATTTTATTTACTAAAGATCCAGTGAGTGTGTTATCTCGCCCTGTGAAGGTTTTCTTTAGCATTTCTGGTTGTATCTCAGATTTGATTAGATACAAACCCCATAGCCCAATGGATGTGTAGTTTGTCTCAACCAACTTTAAAAACCCTTACAACAAAACCAACATTTTCTATAGCTAGCCTAATATCTGAAAATAAAACAAAGCTAAATCATATAGAGAGATCCCTCTCTGAAGCTGGAAGGGCTAGATCCCCGCTTTAAAAGTGGTTGGTTAAGGTTACCTTTGTAGATTTCTTCTTTTCAACCTCTTGGAAATTTACCTAGTGTTAACAGTGGCAAGAGGAATTGCAACATCAATGACTCCCGAGGGTTGGAATCCCAGACCCGCCTAAAATGGCCTATGGTCGGTGGATCTATGGAGAGCCATGTTGTAACTGTGTTGAATATAAAGGAGACTCTCATCCCATGTACATGGATGCTTAGAATTGTACATGCACATGATGTGCACAATCATCAGATTGACGACCTCTGTTTGGTCGTCAGTTTGGGGGTGAAAAGTAGTGGATTTTGTGAGCTTGGTGTCCAACAGAGACCAGAGACTTGACCAAAATGTGTTGAGGAACCTATTGTCTCAGTCGGAGATGATGGTCTATGGTATCCCAAAGTGTAACCACACTCGTTCGAAGAAGAGCTTGGCAGTATCTATCGCTGTGATATTATTCTTGCAGGTTGTGAGGATGGCCATCTTCAAAAACCGATCAACGACCACAAATACGCAGTCATTTCCTTGTTTGGTGGATGGAAAGCCAGACATGTAATCCATTGAGATGGATTCCCAAGGATTCTTGGGAATAGGAAGAGGAGTGTATAATCCTTGCTTCTTGATGGCTAGCTTGGCAATGGCACAGGCAGTGCAAGAACTGATATACTTGTTGACGTCCTATCGAAGTTTTGGTCGATAAAAATGTTTCTGAAGAACGGCCACAGTTTTCTCCACGCCAAAATGTCATGCCACTCAATTGTAGTGGGCTTCCCAAATCATCTTTGCATGCTCACTTTTAGGAACACAGAGATGGCCCAGGTGGCATAAGATTTTATCCTAAATGTGAAAATCGGTGATAGTTTCCCCTGTACCCAAGAGTTGATAGGTGGTGGTGAAGTCTGGATCTTGTTGATAAAGTTGGGGCCACTCAGATGCTTCATGTCCATGGGAATGGAGCACAGTGGTGAGTGCATCCACAGGAGGCCGATTGAGGTAGACAGCGACATGATTGGAGATACTTGTCTTATACTTTATGTTGAGATGGAACTGTTGCAGGTAGGTGGACCACTTATGATGGTGTTCATTTTGTAATTCCCCCTGTGTTTGTATGACCTCTAGAGGCTTGTGATCAATGTGTATGATCGTTTCTTTTCCTAGAATGTAATGTTTCCATTGACGATAGGCTTGTACAATGGAATAAATTTCCTTGTCATAGGTGGGGAATTTTCGGGCAGTGTCAGAGAGTGTCTCACTATGATATGCCAACGGATGCTCGTGTTGAGTGATAACTGCGCCCACAGCATAGTCAGATGCATCAGTCTCAATCTTGAACGGTTGTTGCAGATCGGGCAAGGAGAGTACTAGGGTTGAGCACAATCAATGCTTCAGATCATTGAATACTCGTTGTTGCTCCTTCCCCAACACGAACTTGGCCCTACCACCGTCCTCAGTCACCTGGCTGAGGGCCCATTCAATATGGGAGAATCCCAACATGAACCGTCGGTAGAAATTGGCTAGTCCCAAGAAGCTCTGAAGCTCGGTCAGTGTGATTGCGGCTGGCCAATCATGGATGATTTGGATCTTAGCTGGATCAACATGTAGCCCATGCTCATCAACAATGTAGCCCAAGTATTGGACCCTATTCATGCCAAAAGATAATTTTTCCAAGTTGGCATATAGCTTGGGCTACCGAAGAGTGCTCAAAACCTATTGAATATGTCTCATGTACTCCTCCCACGTCCTGTTAAAGATGAGGATGTCATCCAAATATACCACCACAAAGGAGTTGGTGAGGGGTGTCAATACATCATCCATCAACCTCATGAAAGTGGTTGGTGCATTTGTTAAGCCAAAAGGAATGACTAGCCATTCGAAGAGACCTTCTTTAGATTTGAAGGTTGTCTTCCATACATCAGTTGGTTCGATGGGAACCTGGTGGTAGCCAGACTTTAGGTCAATATTGTTGAATAACTTTTCCCCCTTGAGTTGGTCAAGAAGGTCATCAATCCTGGGAATGGGGTACCGGTTCCTGACTGTGATTTTGTTTAAGGCTATGTAATCAATGCAGATTCACCACGTCCCATCAATCTTCTGCACCAGTACAATCGGGATTTCACAAGGGGAGAAGTTGGGTCTGATGTGCCCCTTTTGAAGAAGCTCTTGGATTCGTCGCCTGATTTTTTAATTTTCCGTCAACGAGCGACGATAGACTGGTCCATTAGGTAGAGGTGTGTTGGGGGTCATATCAATTGGATGCTTGACTTGGCAGTGTGTCGGTACCCTTGTAGGTGAGGAGAATATGTCTCAGTATTCTTGCATGATCTCATCCACTTTCTTATGGTGCAAAGAGAGGCTCTGTGTAGAGGCCACGGATGTGGCAGAGACCTTCTATTTTTTTTTTGACAAGAACGGTTAATGTTGCATTAAGTGGCATTCTGGCGAGCCAGAATCCAAAAGTTACAAATATGAGGAAGGTTGGTGACCTCTAACAGTGCTGCCAACCTTCTTGTGCATGTCTTGGGAGACCAATCCCATCTGCTTCTTGAGCTAATTCGAGAATATGACAAAAAATGCATACATGAGTATATTCTCACAAACTGTGAGCACAGTAGAAGACAGAAGCAGAGCATTAAACCGAGGGGGATGAAATTTTCCCCTTAAAGAAGGGATCCAGCTTTTTCTGAGAGCCTAAAAAAATTTTGGAGGCTGCCTCCTTTTCTCTGCGCGCTTTGTTGGTTCTTCGCCCTCGGGTAAGGGGTGGAGACAGAACTGAGTTGTCTTCAGTTTCAGGAGTTTCCACAGAGCCGCTAGAGGGGACTGAAGCAACCAGATCTGCAGGGACTACCGGATCTGAAGCTCCAATTTCTCTTGCTGCTACTGTTTCTGGGGGGGAGGAATCCGGAAGTCTTCCATTTGTCGGGGGGTCTTCCTTAACTGGTGTTGCTTCTGGTTCTTGGGCTTCATCTTCCTTCAGTGCATCAAAGTTGTTTTTATTTTCTAGAGTTGCCTCTGTTGAATGAGTGGCCTTCGGAGCCTGGGGTGGTGGATCCTTTCGCCTTGGCTGCCTTCGTCGGTTAGTTACTGGCTGAAAATCATCTTCTTTGACTGAACCGGGCTCCTCAGAGGCTTTGGGGCAGTTTTTTGCGAAATGGCCATAGGCATGGCATCGGAGGCACTTGAAAGGAATCTGCTCGTAATCCAGCTCTTGGATATGGCCCCAATCCCCCAGGGATAGCTTAATGGCTTCCGGGAGTCCTTTCTCGAGGTTAGCCTCAACACAAATACGAGCGCAGGTAAACTGATCCCCTTTCGGCTCTGCACTGTCCAGGAAGCGCCCAAGCTTATTCCCAATGTCCTCCAGAGAGTTTCTCCCCCAGAGATGCAAGGGAAGATGAGGCAGCCTAACCCAAATAGGTGTTGCGGTGATCTCGGCTCCTGGGTTGAATTCAAGAGTCCAGGGGGCTAAGAACAACCCTCTCGACCCCATGAAATAGGGTCCAGATCTGAAAACTAGGTCATGGTCCTCTGCCCTCGAGAAACTGAAGACGAAAAAACCCCTACCTACTGCGCACAGAGAAACATTTCCCTGTATCATCGACTTCCAACGATCATCAATCCATGCCTCCACCGTTTTGGGGCTAGGCCATAACCCCGTAAACTTTCCGATGAGGGCCTTTTCTGCCAGGAGGAGGGCAAGATTGCAAGGCCCCTCTGGGGATAGCTCCAGAGAAGGGATCTCCTCCATCTTCTTAATAAACTTGGATGTCAGAGAGGACTTGGATTTAGATCCTGCCAATCGGACTAACTCTTTGAATGCCTCCAAAGGATCCTTTTCCATCTCGACAGATGGATCTGGGCCCATCGTAGCAATACGGCGACCTCCTGCAAACAAAAAGACGGAATCAGTCGCAGAGGCCGACCACCGCTCCAAAACACATGCGAGAAACTTGGGGACACAGGCGATTCGCTGGAGGAACGCGTTGGTGCCGATCCGCGGCCCTGGAAAGCTGCAGTCCGCGCCCCTGCACTCGGAAACCATAGCGAGACGGCTAGGGTTTGGGCCCTAGCCGCGAGGGCATTTCGTCTCGCCTCATCAATGCGTTATTTTCCTATATGTTTCTTGAATGTTATTGAGTATGGTAGAGACCTTCTATTTACTATGAGCACAGATCACAAATAAGACGAACTTCCCAGTCTATGAGATGACCTTACTGCATTTCTTAGCAAAGATTAAAGAAATAGCAGTAGGCGGCGCTACCTTTGGTATCCTGTAAAATTGTCTACCAAAGTAATAATAACATTGTGGGGTCTAGACTCATACATAGCATGACGCTTCCACAAATATGGTTGTCCTAAAAGAACATCACAAAATTCAAGGGGACCAATATCACACAGTACCTTATCTTTGAAAGGCTTGATGTCATAGGGCAGACAGCATTGTTGGCTGACACAAAGATCTCTTCCTTGGTGAAGTCGGCCGATGGTGTAGGGTTGCGAGTGTAGTATCATTGGCAGGACCAGCCGCTTGACGACATCTGCTAAAATTAGGTTCTTCTGACTACCGCTATCGACAATGAAATGAAGCGGAGCCCCCTTTACCCACATTTATGAAAAAGGCGTTCCCCTTCCCCTGGTTCTTCTGGTTCGCTTGGACGGAATTTGGTGGTAGAGACAGTGGCACTGGATTCAGCATCGATAATCTTCTTCCCTCCTTCGGGATTTGATTCGGAATCAGAATCGGCCTCTGGCTCGAAAGCCTTCAATTTGGCCATGACGGACTACTTGGAGCGACATTCTTCAGTGTTGTGCCAAGGGCTTTTATGGTACTCACACCATTTTCTTGTGTCCTTCTTTGTCTTCTCATTTCCCTTCTTGTGTTGTAGCTTGGAATGGTTGTCCTGAGAGTGACCATCTCAACTTGGTCCCTTGTTGTGTGGGTTGGGGCTGCCTTTTACCTACTTCAGCTGTGAGGGGTTTGCAAATCCAAACTCCTGCCTTTTTTGCTTAAATTTTTGCTCGATCTTGACAGTGTATCTATAAGTCTTGCCCAATGAGGCGATGTCCAGAAACTCCATTTCTGTTTAAATGTATCTATGCAAACAGTCACGATATTTGAGCACCAGATGACACTCAAAGTATTTGATACTCAATTTTGTGCATAGGGTATGAAAACTATTGGTGAAATATGGTACTGTCTGGTCCCTTTCGTGACGTAGAGTGGTCCATCTGGTGTATTGGTCCTCATAGCTTCCAACAAGGCAGTATTGTTCTTTAATGGCGTCCCGGAAGGAATCCCATGTAGGGCCCACCACAAACATTGTAGATTCCTCCACGGCCCTTTGCTTAGAGTAAGTATTCCACCAGTCTTTAACATGGGGAACGGCCTTGAGGAGTGAAAAAGTGATATTTTCCCTATCGAAAAAATTGTGGACCGAAAAATACCCTTTGAGCAGATTCAACCATTTATCTATAGCATCTGCATATATCAATCCTTCAAATAATGGAATATAAAAATTTACTTGTACCTTGAAGGGGGTTGCATGGCCGCTTGATGAAGATGCTTCTCTTGTGGGCAGTCATCGAAGAATCTACGTGAAGTTGTCCATCATTTCGTTCCTTTGTTGCGTGAGGGCTTCCTGAAGCAACATTTTAATAGGATATCATGCTCCATCATCTTTCTTTTCATCCCCCATGTGTTGTTGTCGAGCGCAGCGCGGTCGATCTTGTAATGGCTTGATTGGTTCGAGTCCCAACTTCTTATACCTAGATCTTGTCAGGGACATGCACGAAGAAAAATAAATGAAGAGTGGACTGCTCTAATACCACTGATCCGGATTTAGGAGCAGAACAAAGTGATTAAAATATTGAATACAATAAACACAAAGATATGAATAATAACACAGATATCCAGTGAACAATATCTTCTATTGAATAATGAAATAGGTTGAAACTGTAAAACTGTAGAACTAAAACACTTGCTCAAATGGTGGTAGCTATCTCTAAGAAGATATGTGGCTTCTATGCGCATCCATCTGAGAAGAATGGATTACAATGAGGCTCCAAAGGCCTTTTTGATATTACTCATGAATGCCAAAACCCTAGACATCCAAAAACCGAACCCTATAAGGTGAAACTCCAAAATTCATGTGGGTCCTTATGGGTAAGTTGGTGTAAGTTGGTACCTCAACTTTCCAGGGTCGTAACTTTTGCATGCGACCTTTGTTGTAGGCATGTGATAGCCCGTTGGAAAGGTATTTCAGAGAAATACACATTATGTTATCAAACTCTGACTCCATCTACATTTTGACTGTGGTGAGCCAAAAAAACAACATTTAGGGCCCCAAAACGGCCCTGGAAGTACAACAAGATGTGTTGACATGAAAACATACAAAACAAGCCAGTTGGATTAGGTGAGAGGCCACCAGTATCCACCTGGAGGATGTATGGGGCTTCAGACAACCCTAGAAGTGTAGAACCCACAATTACAAAGAAGTACAGAAGAACGTGTTGAACAAAAATGGACAAGAGGAGCCAGGAGCCAATTGGAATAGGTGGGTGGCCACCAATATCCACCTGGATCAAATGTCTCAAGCTAATGTGGTATCATGATTACAATTATTGCAGACTATGGTATGCATGGGCATGATTATTCTCTCCAACTTTTTAACCGAATGCAAGTGGGAAACATGAATTCAGACTATATCATTTTTGTTGCTAATGTGGTCTCGTGGATTGCAATGTTGCAGGCTATGGTATGCAAGGGCATGGTTATTCTCTCCAACTTTTTAACCGAATGCAAGTGGGAAACAGGAAGCCAGACCATATAACTTTTGTTGCTAATGTGGTCTCAAGGATTGCAATGATTGCAGGCTATGGAATGCATGGGCATGGTGAGGATTCTCTCCAACTTTTCAATCGAATGCAAGTGGAAGGCATGAAGCCAGACCACATCACTTTTTTTGTAGCATTGCCTACTTACAGTCATGCAAGCCGAGTGGATGAAGGTTTTCCATACTTTGAGTACATGAAACAAGTTTATTGCATCACCACTTAGTTTGAGCACTACAGATGCATGGTCGACCTTCTTTGTTGAGTTGGACCATTGTATGAAGCACAAAACTTCATTGAAGAACTGCTTCTAGAATCTTATGCTAGTATATAGGCAGGCTTGCTTAATGCATGTAAGAAACTTGGATTTAGGAGAGTATGTGATAGTGTTATTCCATGAGGTAGAACCTATAGATTTTGGAAATTATGTGTTAATATCAAATGTCTATGATGCAACTGGTAGGTGGGATGATGCAGTAAAGATAAGAACTATGATGAAAAATAATGGCTTGAAAAGGATGACAAGATGTAATTGGATTAAACTCAAGAAAAAAGGTTCATGCATTTCTTGTTGAAGATAGATCACACCCACATTATTTATGCCATATTGAAGAGTTTGCATGTGCACATGGAGGAGCCAGGGTATATGTCAGACACAATATTTGTATTGTATGACGTAGAGGTGGAAAATGAATATTGTAGCCACAACAAGAAGTTTTCCATTTATTTTGGAATTTCCGATGCATGCCATGGGATGCCTATATGAATCAGCAAAAACCTTTGTGCGTGTGGTGATTGTCATAATGACACAAAGTTCATCTCCAAGATAGTTGGGTGAAAAATAATTGTGAAGGATGCTAACCATTTCCATGATTTTAATGTCGGGATCTCATCTTGTGGTGATCAATGGTAGTCATATTGAAATGATTGGCACAAACAAGTTTGGGAAAACGTATTTTCAATGTTATAAAATTGCATTAGTAGTCGATGACTAGGTATCATTTTTCATTTAGTGTTCACTTGGAACTTTGAAATTCGGCAATTTATAATGAAAAAAGTTTAGGTAAACTTGAGTTGCATTTGCTAAGCACCATGCAAAGAACTGCAGTGGATGATATTATTATATCTAGTTAAGAATATAAAATGCTTTTGTTGTTCATATGTGCATAACATACCTTGTTAGGTGTTCTTAACAAATTCTCCAACATAAAAAAAAAAAAAAAGTATTCTCCTCCACTCTTGAACCCCAACTGCAACATTTATTTTGGCTAGCAAAGTCTTTCAAGTGAGTAGGTAGGTAAATGCTAAAAAATAGGGCTTCCGGAACTTATTTCTCTAGTTTTCTTTTCACAGTATGCTTGACATATCAAGCCTGGTAAGAAGCCTATTTTTCATGGATTAGCCATCAAAATTGTTGTTGTTATTGTGTAGGCATATGCCCATATTCTCGCTATAAGTGGAGCATACAAGGATAGCCATCTTAGGACCAAAGTTCATTGTGGAATAGATGATTGTGGATTAGCTATTTATGCTCCCTGGATAAGATTTTAATATCCATTTCAACGAGGAGCACCTATTTTTTTATGTAGAATAAACTTTTGTAATGATTGTTGCAATTTTTATGTCACTTGTTGAATATAGTGGTGCATTCTATATCAACAGAGTCACTGATTTGATAAGAACTACGATCTCAAAATGAAAACTCTAGCCTTAAAACCCTATATTCTTAGGTCAAATTACCAAAATAAACCCCAAATAGAAAATTAGTGCCCCTGGAATCACCATTTTTTTAGGTTAAAATTACAACCTTTTGCAACCATGGCCTTAAAAACTCGTAATGTTGCTAAGAAAAACCTTATAATCAGCCCCAAATTTAAAAGTGGTCCTACCAAGAACAACCTTGTTTTTGGGTTAACACTACAACTTGGTTGAAACCATGGCCTTAATAGTGAGTTTCATTGCAACCAAAATATTAAAATCAACCCTTGAATCGAAAATGACACTACTAACATCACCTCTTTTTTGGGGGTTTAAATTACAACTTATTTGAAAGCGTGGTCTTAACAATTTGTATTGCTGCATCTAAAATCTTAAAATCAACACCCAAATAAAAAAGTGGTGCTACCAATAGCACCCCCCCATTTTTTGGGGGGGTCAGTGGGTGTGTGGGTGGGGAGGGTTAAAATTACAACTTGTTTGGAACCATGGTCTTGACAATCAATATCACTATGACCACAATCTTAAATCAACCCCTGAATCAAGGGAGGTGTGGGTTGGGGGTGTCAAGGTGGACGTGAAATTCCCGAAATCGTGCCCCCCCCAATCTCTCTCTCT
>ML792347.1:188148-201877 GCA_009831015.1 Picea engelmannii
CTACAATATATTGACTCTATTTTTCACAATTTAAAAACCCCCTTTATGAATGAACGTGATAAGATATTGGTCAACAAGGTAAAGCCCTTGTGTTTCCAACACTGGGGAAGGTTCAATGAAGTTGATTCATGATTTGTTCAAAGAATTTGCATGAGTGTTAGAGAGTGAACCCCTGACTAGGAGGTTGTTTGTACTAACTTTATGTAGATGATTGAGGGAGAAGAAGAAGCACCTATTATTGATACCCCCTATCCAAGAGAAATAACTAAAGGGTAGGGAATAAGAAGAAATTCAACACTAGACAAGAGTTCGGATTGGATTTTCAAATTGCAAGATGCGAAGTCCAAGATGTCATGTTAGACCTAGGGTATCATGTTAAAATCTAGCCCAAGAAATCATGGGAATTAATGGGGAAATCAAGGCTAGTTTATTTGAGCCTATTCAGAGACATTTGGCTAACCATTACAAAATTTATCCCATTGGGAGATTGGAAAATGTGGAGGTTGACCTAGAAGAGGTCAAAGACATTCTGAAATTCAAAGTCAATTAGATAAATAACCCATAATTTCCCTTACTAGGGATGGAATGGACATTTGATAATCAACATAGATCCATCATAACCCCAGATCTATCCAGCATTGAGAGGGATCAAATCTCTTGAGGTGTAATTTTTTTTATCATTTAAGATAGATTTACACTGATTGTATTTGCATTATAACAATGTTTCTATGTATCTAGTATTTTTGTTAATCTTGTATCTCCTTTTTATCTTTTTATATAGCAATATTTATATTAAATATATGTATTAAATCTCTCTCTTTCATATATATATATATATATATATATATATATATATATATATATATATATATATATATATTGTTTATTTATCCAAGAAAAAAATGTATTTTTCATTCAAGGAGAATTAAAAATACATTCCACATGGTGCATGATGCACATTTGTCAATGTTTATGCTATTGTCTATACATATCACTCATAAATGTAGTTCTACCCACTATTCATCGGAAAGATAATCCTGAAATTGATATGTCCAAAGGACTTATGTTACATTTCATCAAAACACCTATCAAGTAACCAAATCAAAACATGTCAAAAAATTACATTGAAACCCACCCATAAAAAAATTAAAGCTAAAAAACATTAGTGGACCTGGAGGAGACTAAAAGCCCCTCCTGATATTCATGTTCAATGATTTGATCTTCCATCAACTGTAAACCATCTCTAGAAAGGGTATCAACCTGAACATTGAGCTCCATGTAGACATTCTTGAAAGATACCTCCTGAAACTACCTTGAAATCTCCTTCAAATGCTTATCCAATAGGGATAAACTAGTACTATGGACCTGAAGTTGATCCTGCATCCAATGTATAATGAGAGTCAAATCCCCAAAAATCTGAGACCTAACAATCCCTTTGTTAAGTGTAGATTTCATAAGGAAAAGTAAATCCTTACCCCAACATTATTTGTTCCTTTTTCCCAAATTAGCCTTTGCAGTGAAGAAATGAGAATATGATAGAAATAAAACAACCCAAACTGGATGTCTACCCTAGCCCTTGACGAGCCTCGTCAAAGAAACTCCAAGCATAAGAGCTATCCATCGAAAGTGCTCCCACAACCCTCCACTCCTTTATACTCACATTAGGTTTGTAAATCGATAACATAGTCAGTACCTGAGCAGAGATTTGAAAATATGGGATTGGTTTATCTTCAAATAAAATAGAGTTGCAGGCCAACCATATTCCCCAAGTGACTAAGAAGGGAACTGCCCTAAAAGGATTTGAATCCCTTCTTATAAACGACTCTTGGAAATTCATATCCATAGTCTCTTTATGCCACAAATCCTAAAAACCCAACAAAGTCTCCAAATCCTTCTAGAACTACATATAGAATAGACAAGACAAGAAAAGATGAGTGGTAGTCTCCTCATTTGATTTACACAACGAACACCTTCCAGGGCCAATCTTGTTCCTCTTTTGAATCATTTCCCAAGTCAATACTCTATTATTCAGAATCAACCACATGAATAGTATACTCTTAGGTGCATCCTTAACCTTCCACAATTTTGACCACCACCATGTGATCCCTGCAATGCTGAGGGATTGCAAAGATAGACAAATAGCCAATATTTACGGTGTAATCACCCCCAGTCTTGTTCATTGCCAATACTCAATCGTCAAGAACCCCACTCAACCTTAGATGGGCTCTTCTTAGTTCAATTGGAAAGGACTCCCATCCTTGACCCATCTCATCATTCAACCCTCATTCTTGAGTTGACTACCACCCTTGGGACCATAGGGTAGTTTCAGTTGGATTGCTATCCATATTTAGTGTGCACCTCCCCAACTCCTACAGAGTTAAGACCATATTTTCAGCAAGAAAGACCTCTTGGCCAGATCCCATGATTGCATCAATCCCTATCCTCATGTGTGCCCCATTGCCAACCCTCCATGCCAAGTACTTACCAATCACATGGAAGGATAATGTCATGACTTTCCATTGATTTGACACATTCTATATACTTTTCCTCTCCATTCTTACCTAATCCAAGAGTGAATTTGGTTTTTGTATGATGATCCTCTTCCAAATGTTGTATTTTGTAAGTAAATTCCACAGGGACTTTGCAACTAAGTACTGACCAAACAAGTGGATATATTTGACCCCCCATCCCCCTTGATATTTAGGTGTAGCTATCAGCTTCCATCTGGCCATGTGAGATCCCTTATACTCACTACTTCCTTTCCATAAAAAGTCAAAACAACATTTCTTGATCCTTTCCAAAACCCCCTTCGGGATGTGGGTTAAAGAGTGCTAGAAGACTGGAATTACCTCTAATACATATTTTACATGAAAAAACCCACCTGCCCTGGAGAGTCACCTATTACACCAAAAAGAAATGCAATTTTTGATCCTTTTTAAAATCCATCTCCAATCAACTTTACCATAATTGTTGGGTTTTAGAGTGAAACCAAGGTATTTTATCCCTTCATTAATATCAAGATGTTGAAAATGAAATATTCTTTCCATCTTAGTATTATGAGTGTCATCCAAGCCAGATATGAACTAGGCAGATTTATTCTCATTAATATCCATACTAGTAACAACACAGTAGAGTTATAAAATATCCTTGAAAACCCTGCCTTCACCATCATTACTGAAACAGAAAAGAAGTACATCACCAACAAAAAGGAGATGTGTTAATGATTTAATCCTCCCCACCTTAATTCTTGAAACTTGCCTTTGTCTCTTAGCCTCCTTAATCAACCTACTAAGTCCTACCACCAAAAGGAAGAGATATAGGTACATAGGGCAACCCTGCTTGAGCCCTCTGGAAGGCTTAAAGAAAGAAGAGGCAGACCCATTTATCAACACAACAAAGAGAGTAAAAGACGCACACCCCATAATCCATTTTACCAAAGAAAGAGCAAACCCTGAATGAATCAATAGAAGCCGAATATACAACCAAAAGACCCTATAATAAGCTTTGGACATATCCAACTTGATAACTTCATGAATTTGCCTCCCCTCAAGAAACCTAAACTTCTTAGGGGAGCTAAACCTGGAGAGAATGGGCTTAAGTCTAATAGAAATGATCTTAGAAATAATTTTGTACACACAATTACATAATGATATTGGCCTAAAACCATTGAATCTCTCCAAATGATCATACTTGGGGATAAGGGCTATAAAGGTGGAGTTGATGCTCCTAGGAACCTTCCCCGATAATCTAACCTCTTCAAATACCCTTAATAAATCTTCCCCAATCAACTCGAAGAAGTCCAAATAAAATTCAGCAATCCACCCATCCAAGACACGACTTTTGTCCTTTTGAAAAGTATTTAAAACAATGAACAATTCATCCCTGGAGACTGCCTTATATATATTTTCATTATCCTCCTCATCCACCATCATAGGAAAATAAGCAACCACTAATAATTTCTCCTATGTTTTCCCTCTCAGGTCCTTAAAATTATTGTTGAAGTATTGCACCCCTAGGTCCGCGAACTCCTGAAAACCTTGAACCTTATCTCCTTCTCAATTCGATAGTTACCAAATGGTATTCTAACTTTTCCTAAACATTCTTCTTGTCCAACAAAAGATTACATTTTTTGGATTGCAGAATTTTGATACTATTCAACACTTATACATTGAATAACCCTTCAACATTTTCTTTAAAAATTATGTCCATATTATGTTCAACATCCTTAAACTGAATATCCCTAGCCCTGTACCTCTCCCCTACCCAAATAGCAGCTTTCTCTTTCACCAATTTTAATGCGCTAGTAAACTAAGAAAAAGCATAACCATCCTTATTTATATCATAGTTCTTCCAAGAGGCTTTCACCAAATCCAAAAACTCCTATTCACCAAACCAACTAGGATTATATTTGAAAGGGGCCCTAAGCTTCAAAGTGCCCTGACCCAATACCAACATAATTTGGAAGTGATCCAAACAATGAGAAGAATCAACCCATGTCTTGTACCTTTCCACCTTTTCCAACAACACATGATGTACCAGAAACATGTCCTATCACTTGGAAACCCCTTCCACACCTGATCTGTTATTTGACCAAGTAGGCCTCAACTTAATAGGTTCAAGATCAACCCAAAATGCCTTCTCAAACTGTTTAAGAAAGAAATCATCCAACCTATATTGTCTTGCAGAGACAACCCAGATTTCACCTCTATGCAGAGTGGGATATAGATCTCCCCAAATGATCAAATTTTCAACCTTTATCCATTGTGAAGATAGTAGATCGGTCCAGAAAGTTTGTTTGCCATCGTAAGTTCCATACACGTTGAGCAATGTCAATTCCATGCCAACACACTTGCTAAAAACCTCTATGCACAGATTTGAACACACAACAAAGGAGTTGATTAATGAAATTTTCTGACTCCAGCCAGTAATGACGACACCAAGAAATATTTTTGTATCCAGAGCCAAGAAATCTCATCCCACAAAAGGAATTCTTCCGATCCCTAACTATAGTATCCCCTTTTCCCATGGTTTCTTCAATAAAAATCACCTCGGGCTTGCTTATTTACATCCACCAATTGTTTGAGGGCCAATTTTTTGGCCTAGCCCCCCAAGCCATGAATGTTAATGGACAAGATCAGCATGGTTTAACCCCACCATGGGTTATCCCTGCTCTAAGAACCCCAGTAATAAGTCTATGTTTGCCTTGATTAACTTCTTTAATTAGTGTCTCTTGTGCATGCTTCACAATATTTTATGCTAGCCTTTTGACCCTCGTTCTCCTTTAGAATATCCAATCCCAACCCCTAGAAACCCAAGAGTCATGAGAGGAGGTACGAGGTCTCAAGTGGTAATGGCCACCTCCTTGTTTCCAAGGAGAATGAGCCTAGGAACAATCCTCTCAATAAGGTTATTCCCCCTATCAAAAGAAGGGGTTGAGTCACAGGATAACTTAACAGAGAAACCCTACCCTCCTACCAGTCCAACTTCCAACTCGGTAGACTATGAAAAGGTGTCCCTTACCCCCTCGACTTCATCCTGACAACGAACAATAAAACCCTCCTATAACGCCAAATGATCAAAAAAATGCTTATTAGACGTTGACAAAGGAATTAAAGTAGACTTATCCATAGGGTACTCACCCAAACTCTAGAGCATATCCAACTTTTTCAGTTGAGGAGAGAAGTTGAAAAACCCCAAACCCGTTGGGGTTTCCTCCTTAATTCCTTATAATTGATGAGAGCCATAAATTAAGGGAATATAAATGTCACCAACCATCAAACCCATATCCGTCGAAATCACCTCCTTCTCACCATTAGGGGTTTCCCCATCCCCCATAGCTTCACCCTTAACGTGACCCACCGACTCAGCAAAAAAGTGAGGAATTGCTTCTGGAAGAACAACCTCATCCTCCCCCTATCAAAATTGTACTATTTTTTTACCCAATATTGTCATGGAAAATACTTGTCACAATCACAAAGAACATAGTCATATTGGTGGCATCTCACACACCAAAAAGAGAAATTCATGTAATCCACGATCCAGATGTAAAATTTATCACCAACCACCAGCGTCATTGATTCAAACAAGCCCTGACTAACATCAATTTCTACTAGAGTCTGAGCAATAGATCGACCATTATATGATTTTTAACTATCATCCCGCATAATAAACTTACCCAAGGTGTCACCAATAGCCCACAAAGCACACTCGAACCACATCTCCAAAAGGCAAACTTGGTAATTTTACTTAGATCAAAGTACTAGCAGAGAATTCCTCATTTGCATCGAAACAAGGATGCCAATGTTTGATGGATAGGTAAGCCCTATCCAAAAACCAGTTACCTTTTAGAATTTTTAGGGCATCCTCGTCACACTTGAAAATAAACCCAAGCCATCTTTTTGCAAGAAAATGAAATATCCGTCCATACCCTATAATATGAGCACATTCCAACTGAATCCATTTGTTCAAATGCACCATGAAAATTATACAACTGAGGAATTTTCCTACCAAAGTCTTCCCTGCTAACAATCCAATTTGCTCCACCCAAATATCTTCGCCGACAACTAGATAAATACCACCTCCCTGAGATTTAATCACCTCCCGCTTCTTCTTCTCTCGCCAATCCATTGCATGAAAAACCCCACCACCTTGCAGATCTTGCAACTACAAATTTGCACCAATGAACCCTAACTAGTCCAACGCAACACCACATCCAACTCGCTCCCCCTGAAAATTGGATAGTTCTGATGAAACTTGCACCTCGAGTCCACTGACACTCCCATTACTCCTTCCCACCATTGCATTGATTGTAGTTACATGAACATCAACACCCTTTTCTGACGTGGCCACCAAGGAATAGCCTAAAGAGCCCTTTGATTTCCAACTAGACTCTACTTGTAGTACAGGGCTTGCGTGGGGCACAGATCTGTTAGGACTATTGACCACAGCCCCCAAAGTTTTGGAAGGTATAAAGTGTTTAGGCCCCGAACCCCCCATGGCCCTAGAAACCTTGACATGAGGAGACCCATAGGAAACAAAAATGTCATCTTTTGAGACCATGTCTTCAGAATAATCAACCAATTGAAACTCATAATCCATAGAGACAGATCAACAAAAAAAACCCTCATGCCAAAAAAATTTAAAATTTATTATTTACTATAAATATTAATTTTTTTAAAGAGTCCATTGAGAACAACCCAATCTACACCATTACATCATCTCTTTGGACACAATGATGCCATTATTAATTTTACTAAAAGAATGATTTCATTTGCAACTGGATCATAGGACTATAATTCTACAACCTTTAGATCCTTAAATATTAGAGGATGATTCCATTGGAAGCGGATGGGACATGCTTGTTATCTCTTTGAGCATTAAATAATGGAAAAGGATTTCCACACCGACATGTTACATCTATTAATGAATCTTTCATTATATTATATCCATCTGATCACAATCAATGACAAAAAAAAAACTTTTAAGCAACTAGTTCAGCGAATTGGCCATCTAGCCCATAGATTGGGTGGTAAGAGGGTTCAAAGAGCCATTCGTTTCGAAAAATCTCATTAGTCAAAATACCACTTAGCAAAATTCAAAATGGTTCTGGTTCTCATGGAATATCAACGGTTCTCGTTGTTTTTGTTGTCATCGTAACTTTTCGAGGCGATCACACTTGCACACAATACTTCCCCGATCGACAAACGGTCAAGATCTAGTCCAGAAACTAGCAGCTTACGGAGCCATACTGCTTCCATACAGGCATCACAAGCTGCAATATACTCTACCTATGTAGTGTTGAGTGCAACAGACTTCTGCTTCCTACTAATCCAAGAGATCATAGCAAAGCCCAAACTGAAGCATACCCCTGAAGTGTTATTTCTGTCATCTGCACTCTCTACCCAATCAAAATCTGTATATCCATGCAGTTGTATGTCACTTGTTTGAGGCATATCTCAAACCATAATTCAACATCCCACGTAGATATCTCAAAATGTTCTTTGTGGCTATCCAATGCTCATGTCTCGGTTCCACCTGGAACTGGCTCAACGTGTTCACAGCAAAGCAAATGTTTGGCCTAGTATTAACCAAATACATCAATGAGCCAATCAACTGTAGGTATGTGGATGGGTCAAACAAATCAGAATCATAGTCTCTCAACTTCTTTAGATTTGACACCATGGGAGTTGCCATGGATTTGCAATCCATCATCCCAAACTTCTGAAGGATCTTCACAACATACTTCCCTTCACCTAGGAAGACTTCACTAGGCTTCTGCCATACTTCTAGTCCCAAATAATAGTGCATCAGACCAATATCCTTCATGTCAAATTCAGAGGCTAGCTCCTTCTTACATTGGATAATGAGAGGCTCTGCACCTGTCAGAAACAAATCATCAACATATAACAGTAGAATCACAGGTTCATCATTCACAACCTTGTAATAAAGGTTTGGATCAGCATAGCTCTTGAAGAATCCAAGTCTCGTCAAATAACTATCAATCCAAGCATACCAAGCTCTTGGAGCTTGCTTGAGTCCACACAAGGCTTTCTTTAATCTGCAAACATGAAACTCTCTTGGGTGCACCTCAAAACCTTGAGGTTGCTCTATGTACACTTCTTCTTCAATCAATCCATTGAGAAAAGCAATCTTCACATCCATCTGATGTAGATTCTATCCCATGGAAGCTACAAGAGAGATAATGGATCTTATAGAAGTATATCTAGTAACAGGAGCAAACATCTCATCATAGTCTTCTCCCTCTTTTTGAAAGAACCCTCTAGCCACGAACCTTGCCTTGTATTTACCAATAATTCCATCCACTGCATGTTTGATCTTATATATCTACTTTGAAGTCACTACAGACTTCCCTTCAGGTCTAGGCACATGTTCTTCCATCATAGCTTCCTTCCATTCCTTATGCTTGACTGCTTCTTCAAAGGTGGAAGGTTCTGCATTTACAAGATTTGTCATAAGTGTTGCATAACTAGAGAACCTCTTAGGTCTCTTTGTTTCCCTAAAGGTGTCACATGAAGCTTCATGTCCTACTGCTTCCTACAAGGTGGATTTGAGCCATGTTGGTCTCTTTCTTATCTCAGGAACAGCGTATAGTTTCTCAGGTTCAAGTGGTCATTTTAGTTCTTCATCAGAATGATCTGGAGAACCTACGCTTTCTTCCTTGGAATCTTCATGTTCCTCTTCATCGTTGGAGTCCATGGAATCTTCTATAGATTTCCTATAAGCAATCTTTTCATCAAAAGTCGCGTCCCGACTGAAGTGAATATCCCCTTCTTTCCTGAAGGCTCTAACTTATTTATTTTGTCCTTGGGAACATGAATATTGATCGACAGCCAACGATCCTTAGATGTTCAACACTTGGCTTCTTTCCATAGAAGGCTTCTTCTGGAGTCATTTCCTTCAATATATGATGAGGACTTCTATTATGAACATTCACGGCTGCCATAGTTACTTTTCCCCATAGAAACATGGATAGATTTTGATCATTCATCATTGCCTTAACAGATTCTTCAATAGATTTGTTCTTCCTTTCTGCCACGCCATTATGTTGTGGATTATGTGGGACAATCAACTCCCTCTTAATCCAGGCTGCTTTACAAAAGGCAATGAGCTCTTTGGAGGTGTATTCTCCTCCATTATCAGACCTTAGAGTCTTGAACTTCTTACCTATCAAGTTTTCCACTTCAGCCTTGAATTCTTGAAACTTGTGAAAAATTGTGTCTTTTGTCTTCAACAGGTACATCCAAGTCTTTCATGAGAAGTCATCAATAAATGTTGTATAGTAAAGAGAGCCTCCTAGAGACTTCATTGGCATAGGTCCACATACATCTGAATGTATCAAGTTCAAGATCTCCTTAGATCTATTATCACTGCTTGAGAAGGGCTTCTTAACATTCTTCCCAAGTGCACAGCCTCTGCAAACACCTTCATGTACTGATTGCAATTCAGGTACACCTACCACCATTTGATTTAGAGAAGGCAATGACCGGTAATGAAGGTGAGTGTAGCATCTATGCCATAATTCACTGGGATTAAATTCAACACATACAAGGGCTTGAGTATTTTGACCTAGGAGCTTATATAGTCTACCTTCACAAATTCCAATAACTTTAGCATCGTCTATGCTAGAGCCCTTAGGCCATACAAGTACCTTTCCATCAATGAATGTCATTTTATCCCAAGTGCACAGCCTCTGCAAACACCTTCATGTACTGATTGCAATTCAGGTACACCTACCACCATTTGATTTAGAGAAGGCAATGCCCGGTAATGAAGGTGAGCGTAGCATCTATGCCATAATTCACTGGGATTAAATTCAACACATACAAGGGCTTGAGAATTTTGACCTAGGAGCTTATATAGTCTCCCTTCATGAATTCCAATAACTTTAGCATCATCTATGCTAGAGCCCTTAGTCCATACAAGTACCTTTCCATCAACGAATGTTATTTTATCTCCTTTATCTTCTAGACAAGAAATAGAAACCAAATTCTTCTTCAAGCCAGGTACATATAGAACATTACTGAGATGAACATTGTTACCTGATTTTGTCTTGATAGATGTATTCCCAATTCCTTTGACTGCATATGAATTGTTGTCTCCAAGTTCTACTCTATGAGAAAGCTTCTTCTCCTTCATACTTGAGAGATTGACATGATCCCCTGTCATGTGTCTTGAAGCTCCACTATCAATCAGCCACATATCGTCATTTTCTTCAATAGATCTAGTAAGGGATGAGAAGTAGAAGAAATGTGTTTCTTCATGCTTGGGTTTCTTTGAAGTTCCTTCATCATTCACATTGACAGTTGAAGCATGATGTCTTCCTTTCCTCTTCTTTGCTAGTTCAGGACAGTGACGTTTAAAGTAACCAAATGTATGGCAACCAAAACATTGGACTTTTGACATGTCTCTTTTCCCTTGATGATTAGGTCTTGATTACTTGTTTTGCCAGCCAAACTTCTTCTTGCCTCTATTATTCTTGAATCTTGTTGCATAAGCTTGAGCATTGTCTTCTTTCTGAATTCTTTCCTTTGATGTGATCCTTGATTCTTCTTGAGCTCAATAGGTCCATAACTCTTCAAATATAGGAAAGTCCTTTCTAGTGTTCATACTTGAAGTGAATGCATCCCATGATCTAGGTAGACCATTGAGTACAATAGTCATGATCTCGTCATGATCTCTTTATCGGGAATGGCTTCATCAATAGCTTGAAGTTGATCTCTTAGTTGGTAGATCCTCACAAAATATGAAGATATGGTATCGTCCTTCGCCATTCTAGTATCACGAAGCTCGTTCTTCAAGCTCATTACTTGACCAACATTTTTTACAGTAAATAGGTTGGTCAGGCATCATACATTTTCTTCAATGTATCAAGATTTGATATATAAGTAATGTGGGTTTGATGGGATCGGGTTAGGGTTTGCGGGAGCTAGGGTTTGATGGGATCAGGCTAGGGTTTGCGGGAGCTAGGGTTTTAAAAGAATGTTGAAATTCAACGATCCAATACCTTTTATTTTAATCAACTACCTTTTTTTAATTTTTTGTTATAGCAAGAATAAAATTTTGCTTTGATAAAGTGTTTTGTTTTTAAATAACTCTTTTCAATTAAGCTTCAGTACGTATAGTTATTTGTTTAACCTTTGTTAATACAATTTCAAGACTTCAGGTGCAATAATATCATTTTGTGTAAACAAAATCTATGTACCTAAAACAACTTGTTAGTGGTCTGTAAGGAGGTAAAGTTCCATGCCTCTAGGTCTTGGGTTGTTAACATGTTTCCTTATGTTCAAGGACGACAAGCTCTTAACGAATCAAACGCAACTTTAGATCATGCTCCAAGACCATAATGTGGTTTCAACCTAGATAGTATCTGCAAGTAAAGGTGTCTAGTATGGATCATGATGAAGAAACCCTGGACTTTTCAGAGGATTAACTAGAGGAACGAGAGATCTTTGTTACTTTGATCCTTCAAAGGGCTATTTCCAAGGAGAACGACTCTATTTTTTGGCTAGGTTTTGCAAACTTTTGTCACTTGAGGTTTGAAATTTCATCAGAGAGAAACTCAAGAGGAGTGTATCTAAGGGTTGTCCAAACTTCACAAGCAGTTTTTTTCAAACCGTTGCATACCTCATGTTAGGCTCAAGCTGAGGAAGAATGTTTCATGGTGTCTCAAGTACAATAAGTATATTTTCGTATTAAAGGACTTCAAGGTAAGGAGATCATTGCATGGAATGATATACTAAGTTCCAGTATGGTATTGAAGAACCCTTACCATTCTCTTGAAACATTAATCAACTAAAGCATTGTGTATCGAGGAAAAAAAAAACCTTACTTTAGAGAGAAATAGGGTGCCTTATCATCCTTAGGGGGGGGTCTTTTATTGAAACTATTCAGCCTAAAGGAAATTTCTGCAAGAATCGAGAGGGAACGACACAAGCATTAGATTTCTTGTTTGGTTACTTTGCATTTGGTAAGTTTACTCGACCCATTTTTGTTAATTCAACTAATGGTGAAAAGTTAGGGGCTATTCCAATAAATTTTCTTTGAGCCTTCCTTATCAATGGTTCTCTTTCATCCTTCGGTACACAAAGCTCTTCCACCTTGTAGAGTAATCCATCTTAGAGATGGTAATCAACATCTGCTTGTTCTTGTTAATCCTACGATGGCTAATACACTCCCTTGAAGACCTCATATTTTGTAGCCTTTGTATGATTCATCGATGAAAGGCTCTATGTGCATAATGGATTTTCGGCATTGGTGTTCTAGATAGCAACTTGTTGGTAGTGCCCTTCAGGCTTCTTGTATTTAATCACTAGATGAAATTAATGTAGAAATCTCATCCATTTAAAACATCTTGCTACAAGTATTGTAGAGGTTGATGATCAATATGGATGACGATCTCATTACCCCAATAGAGAGTGCTTCCACTTCTTCATTGCTTGAAACATGGCAAAGCATAGTGTTCCTTGTCATATGTCAGCTAGTTCAATACTACTCCATGGAATAGATTTGAATCATACTAGAACAGTCTCCCCACTTGCATTAATACTACTCCCATCACATCCCACTAGAATTAATTTCTACTTCAAAATACCTTCGCAAGATAGTGCTAGGATTAGAGCTCAACTAATATTCTTCTTTAGTGCTTCAAAGGATTTTTGCTAATTCTTAACCTACTAGAAACTCTTATCACTAATTGTTGTAGCATAAAGTGACATTGCCTAGATGAAAATGATGTTATGAACTTTCTTATATAATGGGTAGTGCCCACAAAATTCCTAACTTTTGTGACGTTAATAGGAGTAGGTCATTTAAGGATGTCCTCTATTTTTGCAAGATTGGTCTTTAACACGCCTCCACCAATCACATGCCTTGGGTACACCAAGTATTGCTTAGCAAACTCGCACTTATTTACATCTACTAGCAACTAGTGTTTCCTTAATGTCTCTAGCACTTGTTTCAAATATAACACATGCTCCTCCTAAGTAGAACTAAAGATCGAAATGTCATCCACGTTACTATGACAAATGAATCTATAAATGGGTGGAACACATAATTTATTAAATGTGTAAAATTGGTTGGTGAATTATCAAAAGACATTACTAACCACTTGCACAAAACTTGCTTCATTTTAAATGTGATCTTCCAAATGTCTTCTTCCTTGATCCAAACTTGATGATACCAATATTTCAAATCCAACCTCTAGTATTAT
>ML792347.1:206254-236226 GCA_009831015.1 Picea engelmannii
AATGATCTTAGAAATAATTTTGTACACACAATTACATAATGATATTGGCCTAAAACCATTGAATCTCTCCAAATGATCATACTTGGGGATAAGGGCTATAAAGGTGGAGTTGATGCTCCTAGGAACCTTCCCCGATAATCTAACCTCTTCAAATACCCTTAATAAATCTTCCCCAATCAACTCGAAGAAGTCCAAATAAAATTCAGCAATCCACCCATCCAAGACACGACTTTTGTCCTTTTGAAAAGTATTTAAAACAATGAACAATTCATCCCTGGAGACTGCCTTATATATATTTTCATTATCCTCCTCATCCACCATCATAGGAAAATAAGCAACCACTAATAATTTCTCCTATGTTTTCCCTCTCAGGTCCTTAAAATTATTGTTGAAGTATTGCACCCCTAGGTCCGCGAACTCCTGAAAACCTTGAACCTTATCTCCTTCTCAATTCGATAGTTACCAAATGGTATTCTAACTTTTCCTAAACATTCTTCTTGTCCAACAAAAGATTACATTTTTTGGATTGCAGAATTTTGATACTATTCAACACTTATACATTGAATAACCCTTCAACATTTTCTTTAAAAATTATGTCCATATTATGTTCAACATCCTTAAACTGAATATCCCTAGCCCTGTACCTCTCCCCTACCCAAATAGCAGCTTTCTCTTTCACCAATTTTAATGCGCTAGTAAACTAAGAAAAAGCATAACCATCCTTATTTATATCATAGTTCTTCCAAGAGGCTTTCACCAAATCCAAAAACTCCTATTCACCAAACCAACTAGGATTATATTTGAAAGGGGCCCTAAGCTTCAAAGTGCCCTGACCCAATACCAACATAATTTGGAAGTGATCCAAACAATGAGAAGAATCAACCCATGTCTTGTACCTTTCCACCTTTTCCAACAACACATGATGTACCAGAAACATGTCCTATCACTTGGAAACCCCTTCCACACCTGATCTGTTATTTGACCAAGTAGGCCTCAACTTAATAGGTTCAAGATCAACCCAAAATGCCTTCTCAAACTGTTTAAGAAAGAAATCATCCAACCTATATTGTCTTGCAGAGACAACCCAGATTTCACCTCTATGCAGAGTGGGATATAGATCTCCCCAAATGATCAAATTTTCAACCTTTATCCATTGTGAAGATAGTAGATCGGTCCAGAAAGTTTGTTTGCCATCGTAAGTTCCATACACGTTGAGCAATGTCAATTCCATGCCAACACACTTGCTAAAAACCTCTATGCACAGATTTGAACACACAACAAAGGAGTTGATTAATGAAATTTTCTGACTCCAGCCAGTAATGACGACACCAAGAAATATTTTTGTATCCAGAGCCAAGAAATCTCATCCCACAAAAGGAATTCTTCCGATCCCTAACTATAGTATCCCCTTTTCCCATGGTTTCTTCAATAAAAATCACCTCGGGCTTGCTTATTTACATCCACCAATTGTTTGAGGGCCAATTTTTTGGCCTAGCCCCCCAAGCCATGAATGTTAATGGACAAGATCAGCATGGTTTAACCCCACCATGGGTTATCCCTGCTCTAAGAACCCCAGTAATAAGTCTATGTTTGCCTTGATTAACTTCTTTAATTAGTGTCTCTTGTGCATGCTTCACAATATTTTATGCTAGCCTTTTGACCCTCGTTCTCCTTTAGAATATCCAATCCCAACCCCTAGAAACCCAAGAGTCATGAGAGGAGGTACGAGGTCTCAAGTGGTAATGGCCACCTCCTTGTTTCCAAGGAGAATGAGCCTAGGAACAATCCTCTCAATAAGGTTATTCCCCCTATCAAAAGAAGGGGTTGAGTCACAGGATAACTTAACAGAGAAACCCTACCCTCCTACCAGTCCAACTTCCAACTCGGTAGACTATGAAAAGGTGTCCCTTACCCCCTCGACTTCATCCTGACAACGAACAATAAAACCCTCCTATAACGCCAAATGATCAAAAAAATGCTTATTAGACGTTGACAAAGGAATTAAAGTAGACTTATCCATAGGGTACTCACCCAAACTCTAGAGCATATCCAACTTTTTCAGTTGAGGAGAGAAGTTGAAAAACCCCAAACCCGTTGGGGTTTCCTCCTTAATTCCTTATAATTGATGAGAGCCATAAATTAAGGGAATATAAATGTCACCAACCATCAAACCCATATCCGTCGAAATCACCTCCTTCTCACCATTAGGGGTTTCCCCATCCCCCATAGCTTCACCCTTAACGTGACCCACCGACTCAGCAAAAAAGTGAGGAATTGCTTCTGGAAGAACAACCTCATCCTCCCCCTATCAAAATTGTACTATTTTTTTACCCAATATTGTCATGGAAAATACTTGTCACAATCACAAAGAACATAGTCATATTGGTGGCATCTCACACACCAAAAAGAGAAATTCATGTAATCCACGATCCAGATGTAAAATTTATCACCAACCACCAGCGTCATTGATTCAAACAAGCCCTGACTAACATCAATTTCTACTAGAGTCTGAGCAATAGATCGACCATTATATGATTTTTAACTATCATCCCGCATAATAAACTTACCCAAGGTGTCACCAATAGCCCACAAAGCACACTCGAACCACATCTCCAAAAGGCAAACTTGGTAATTTTACTTAGATCAAAGTACTAGCAGAGAATTCCTCATTTGCATCGAAACAAGGATGCCAATGTTTGATGGATAGGTAAGCCCTATCCAAAAACCAGTTACCTTTTAGAATTTTTAGGGCATCCTCGTCACACTTGAAAATAAACCCAAGCCATCTTTTTGCAAGAAAATGAAATATCCGTCCATACCCTATAATATGAGCACATTCCAACTGAATCCATTTGTTCAAATGCACCATGAAAATTATACAACTGAGGAATTTTCCTACCAAAGTCTTCCCTGCTAACAATCCAATTTGCTCCACCCAAATATCTTCGCCGACAACTAGATAAATACCACCTCCCTGAGATTTAATCACCTCCCGCTTCTTCTTCTCTCGCCAATCCATTGCATGAAAAACCCCACCACCTTGCAGATCTTGCAACTACAAATTTGCACCAATGAACCCTAACTAGTCCAACGCAACACCACATCCAACTCGCTCCCCCTGAAAATTGGATAGTTCTGATGAAACTTGCACCTCGAGTCCACTGACACTCCCATTACTCCTTCCCACCATTGCATTGATTGTAGTTACATGAACATCAACACCCTTTTCTGACGTGGCCACCAAGGAATAGCCTAAAGAGCCCTTTGATTTCCAACTAGACTCTACTTGTAGTACAGGGCTTGCGTGGGGCACAGATCTGTTAGGACTATTGACCACAGCCCCCAAAGTTTTGGAAGGTATAAAGTGTTTAGGCCCCGAACCCCCCATGGCCCTAGAAACCTTGACATGAGGAGACCCATAGGAAACAAAAATGTCATCTTTTGAGACCATGTCTTCAGAATAATCAACCAATTGAAACTCATAATCCATAGAGACAGATCAACAAAAAAAACCCTCATGCCAAAAAAATTTAAAATTTATTATTTACTATAAATATTAATTTTTTTAAAGAGTCCATTGAGAACAACCCAATCTACACCATTACATCATCTCTTTGGACACAATGATGCCATTATTAATTTTACTAAAAGAATGATTTCATTTGCAACTGGATCATAGGACTATAATTCTACAACCTTTAGATCCTTAAATATTAGAGGATGATTCCATTGGAAGCGGATGGGACATGCTTGTTATCTCTTTGAGCATTAAATAATGGAAAAGGATTTCCACACCGACATGTTACATCTATTAATGAATCTTTCATTATATTATATCCATCTGATCACAATCAATGACAAAAAAAAAACTTTTAAGCAACTAGTTCAGCGAATTGGCCATCTAGCCCATAGATTGGGTGGTAAGAGGGTTCAAAGAGCCATTCGTTTCGAAAAATCTCATTAGTCAAAATACCACTTAGCAAAATTCAAAATGGTTCTGGTTCTCATGGAATATCAACGGTTCTCGTTGTTTTTGTTGTCATCGTAACTTTTCGAGGCGATCACACTTGCACACAATACTTCCCCGATCGACAAACGGTCAAGATCTAGTCCAGAAACTAGCAGCTTACGGAGCCATACTGCTTCCATACAGGCATCACAAGCTGCAATATACTCTACCTATGTAGTGTTGAGTGCAACAGACTTCTGCTTCCTACTAATCCAAGAGATCATAGCAAAGCCCAAACTGAAGCATACCCCTGAAGTGTTATTTCTGTCATCTGCACTCTCTACCCAATCAAAATCTGTATATCCATGCAGTTGTATGTCACTTGTTTGAGGCATATCTCAAACCATAATTCAACATCCCACGTAGATATCTCAAAATGTTCTTTGTGGCTATCCAATGCTCATGTCTCGGTTCCACCTGGAACTGGCTCAACGTGTTCACAGCAAAGCAAATGTTTGGCCTAGTATTAACCAAATACATCAATGAGCCAATCAACTGTAGGTATGTGGATGGGTCAAACAAATCAGAATCATAGTCTCTCAACTTCTTTAGATTTGACACCATGGGAGTTGCCATGGATTTGCAATCCATCATCCCAAACTTCTGAAGGATCTTCACAACATACTTCCCTTCACCTAGGAAGACTTCACTAGGCTTCTGCCATACTTCTAGTCCCAAATAATAGTGCATCAGACCAATATCCTTCATGTCAAATTCAGAGGCTAGCTCCTTCTTACATTGGATAATGAGAGGCTCTGCACCTGTCAGAAACAAATCATCAACATATAACAGTAGAATCACAGGTTCATCATTCACAACCTTGTAATAAAGGTTTGGATCAGCATAGCTCTTGAAGAATCCAAGTCTCGTCAAATAACTATCAATCCAAGCATACCAAGCTCTTGGAGCTTGCTTGAGTCCACACAAGGCTTTCTTTAATCTGCAAACATGAAACTCTCTTGGGTGCACCTCAAAACCTTGAGGTTGCTCTATGTACACTTCTTCTTCAATCAATCCATTGAGAAAAGCAATCTTCACATCCATCTGATGTAGATTCTATCCCATGGAAGCTACAAGAGAGATAATGGATCTTATAGAAGTATATCTAGTAACAGGAGCAAACATCTCATCATAGTCTTCTCCCTCTTTTTGAAAGAACCCTCTAGCCACGAACCTTGCCTTGTATTTACCAATAATTCCATCCACTGCATGTTTGATCTTATATATCTACTTTGAAGTCACTACAGACTTCCCTTCAGGTCTAGGCACATGTTCTTCCATCATAGCTTCCTTCCATTCCTTATGCTTGACTGCTTCTTCAAAGGTGGAAGGTTCTGCATTTACAAGATTTGTCATAAGTGTTGCATAACTAGAGAACCTCTTAGGTCTCTTTGTTTCCCTAAAGGTGTCACATGAAGCTTCATGTCCTACTGCTTCCTACAAGGTGGATTTGAGCCATGTTGGTCTCTTTCTTATCTCAGGAACAGCGTATAGTTTCTCAGGTTCAAGTGGTCATTTTAGTTCTTCATCAGAATGATCTGGAGAACCTACGCTTTCTTCCTTGGAATCTTCATGTTCCTCTTCATCGTTGGAGTCCATGGAATCTTCTATAGATTTCCTATAAGCAATCTTTTCATCAAAAGTCGCGTCCCGACTGAAGTGAATATCCCCTTCTTTCCTGAAGGCTCTAACTTATTTATTTTGTCCTTGGGAACATGAATATTGATCGACAGCCAACGATCCTTAGATGTTCAACACTTGGCTTCTTTCCATAGAAGGCTTCTTCTGGAGTCATTTCCTTCAATATATGATGAGGACTTCTATTATGAACATTCACGGCTGCCATAGTTACTTTTCCCCATAGAAACATGGATAGATTTTGATCATTCATCATTGCCTTAACAGATTCTTCAATAGATTTGTTCTTCCTTTCTGCCACGCCATTATGTTGTGGATTATGTGGGACAATCAACTCCCTCTTAATCCAGGCTGCTTTACAAAAGGCAATGAGCTCTTTGGAGGTGTATTCTCCTCCATTATCAGACCTTAGAGTCTTGAACTTCTTACCTATCAAGTTTTCCACTTCAGCCTTGAATTCTTGAAACTTGTGAAAAATTGTGTCTTTTGTCTTCAACAGGTACATCCAAGTCTTTCATGAGAAGTCATCAATAAATGTTGTATAGTAAAGAGAGCCTCCTAGAGACTTCATTGGCATAGGTCCACATACATCTGAATGTATCAAGTTCAAGATCTCCTTAGATCTATTATCACTGCTTGAGAAGGGCTTCTTAACATTCTTCCCAAGTGCACAGCCTCTGCAAACACCTTCATGTACTGATTGCAATTCAGGTACACCTACCACCATTTGATTTAGAGAAGGCAATGACCGGTAATGAAGGTGAGTGTAGCATCTATGCCATAATTCACTGGGATTAAATTCAACACATACAAGGGCTTGAGTATTTTGACCTAGGAGCTTATATAGTCTACCTTCACAAATTCCAATAACTTTAGCATCGTCTATGCTAGAGCCCTTAGGCCATACAAGTACCTTTCCATCAATGAATGTCATTTTATCCCAAGTGCACAGCCTCTGCAAACACCTTCATGTACTGATTGCAATTCAGGTACACCTACCACCATTTGATTTAGAGAAGGCAATGCCCGGTAATGAAGGTGAGCGTAGCATCTATGCCATAATTCACTGGGATTAAATTCAACACATACAAGGGCTTGAGAATTTTGACCTAGGAGCTTATATAGTCTCCCTTCATGAATTCCAATAACTTTAGCATCATCTATGCTAGAGCCCTTAGTCCATACAAGTACCTTTCCATCAACGAATGTTATTTTATCTCCTTTATCTTCTAGACAAGAAATAGAAACCAAATTCTTCTTCAAGCCAGGTACATATAGAACATTACTGAGATGAACATTGTTACCTGATTTTGTCTTGATAGATGTATTCCCAATTCCTTTGACTGCATATGAATTGTTGTCTCCAAGTTCTACTCTATGAGAAAGCTTCTTCTCCTTCATACTTGAGAGATTGACATGATCCCCTGTCATGTGTCTTGAAGCTCCACTATCAATCAGCCACATATCGTCATTTTCTTCAATAGATCTAGTAAGGGATGAGAAGTAGAAGAAATGTGTTTCTTCATGCTTGGGTTTCTTTGAAGTTCCTTCATCATTCACATTGACAGTTGAAGCATGATGTCTTCCTTTCCTCTTCTTTGCTAGTTCAGGACAGTGACGTTTAAAGTAACCAAATGTATGGCAACCAAAACATTGGACTTTTGACATGTCTCTTTTCCCTTGATGATTAGGTCTTGATTACTTGTTTTGCCAGCCAAACTTCTTCTTGCCTCTATTATTCTTGAATCTTGTTGCATAAGCTTGAGCATTGTCTTCTTTCTGAATTCTTTCCTTTGATGTGATCCTTGATTCTTCTTGAGCTCAATAGGTCCATAACTCTTCAAATATAGGAAAGTCCTTTCTAGTGTTCATACTTGAAGTGAATGCATCCCATGATCTAGGTAGACCATTGAGTACAATAGTCATGATCTCGTCATGATCTCTTTATCGGGAATGGCTTCATCAATAGCTTGAAGTTGATCTCTTAGTTGGTAGATCCTCACAAAATATGAAGATATGGTATCGTCCTTCGCCATTCTAGTATCACGAAGCTCGTTCTTCAAGCTCATTACTTGACCAACATTTTTTACAGTAAATAGGTTGGTCAGGCATCATACATTTTCTTCAATGTATCAAGATTTGATATATAAGTAATGTGGGTTTGATGGGATCGGGTTAGGGTTTGCGGGAGCTAGGGTTTGATGGGATCAGGCTAGGGTTTGCGGGAGCTAGGGTTTTAAAAGAATGTTGAAATTCAACGATCCAATACCTTTTATTTTAATCAACTACCTTTTTTTAATTTTTTGTTATAGCAAGAATAAAATTTTGCTTTGATAAAGTGTTTTGTTTTTAAATAACTCTTTTCAATTAAGCTTCAGTACGTATAGTTATTTGTTTAACCTTTGTTAATACAATTTCAAGACTTCAGGTGCAATAATATCATTTTGTGTAAACAAAATCTATGTACCTAAAACAACTTGTTAGTGGTCTGTAAGGAGGTAAAGTTCCATGCCTCTAGGTCTTGGGTTGTTAACATGTTTCCTTATGTTCAAGGACGACAAGCTCTTAACGAATCAAACGCAACTTTAGATCATGCTCCAAGACCATAATGTGGTTTCAACCTAGATAGTATCTGCAAGTAAAGGTGTCTAGTATGGATCATGATGAAGAAACCCTGGACTTTTCAGAGGATTAACTAGAGGAACGAGAGATCTTTGTTACTTTGATCCTTCAAAGGGCTATTTCCAAGGAGAACGACTCTATTTTTTGGCTAGGTTTTGCAAACTTTTGTCACTTGAGGTTTGAAATTTCATCAGAGAGAAACTCAAGAGGAGTGTATCTAAGGGTTGTCCAAACTTCACAAGCAGTTTTTTTCAAACCGTTGCATACCTCATGTTAGGCTCAAGCTGAGGAAGAATGTTTCATGGTGTCTCAAGTACAATAAGTATATTTTCGTATTAAAGGACTTCAAGGTAAGGAGATCATTGCATGGAATGATATACTAAGTTCCAGTATGGTATTGAAGAACCCTTACCATTCTCTTGAAACATTAATCAACTAAAGCATTGTGTATCGAGGAAAAAAAAAACCTTACTTTAGAGAGAAATAGGGTGCCTTATCATCCTTAGGGGGGGGTCTTTTATTGAAACTATTCAGCCTAAAGGAAATTTCTGCAAGAATCGAGAGGGAACGACACAAGCATTAGATTTCTTGTTTGGTTACTTTGCATTTGGTAAGTTTACTCGACCCATTTTTGTTAATTCAACTAATGGTGAAAAGTTAGGGGCTATTCCAATAAATTTTCTTTGAGCCTTCCTTATCAATGGTTCTCTTTCATCCTTCGGTACACAAAGCTCTTCCACCTTGTAGAGTAATCCATCTTAGAGATGGTAATCAACATCTGCTTGTTCTTGTTAATCCTACGATGGCTAATACACTCCCTTGAAGACCTCATATTTTGTAGCCTTTGTATGATTCATCGATGAAAGGCTCTATGTGCATAATGGATTTTCGGCATTGGTGTTCTAGATAGCAACTTGTTGGTAGTGCCCTTCAGGCTTCTTGTATTTAATCACTAGATGAAATTAATGTAGAAATCTCATCCATTTAAAACATCTTGCTACAAGTATTGTAGAGGTTGATGATCAATATGGATGACGATCTCATTACCCCAATAGAGAGTGCTTCCACTTCTTCATTGCTTGAAACATGGCAAAGCATAGTGTTCCTTGTCATATGTCAGCTAGTTCAATACTACTCCATGGAATAGATTTGAATCATACTAGAACAGTCTCCCCACTTGCATTAATACTACTCCCATCACATCCCACTAGAATTAATTTCTACTTCAAAATACCTTCGCAAGATAGTGCTAGGATTAGAGCTCAACTAATATTCTTCTTTAGTGCTTCAAAGGATTTTTGCTAATTCTTAACCTACTAGAAACTCTTATCACTAATTGTTGTAGCATAAAGTGACATTGCCTAGATGAAAATGATGTTATGAACTTTCTTATATAATGGGTAGTGCCCACAAAATTCCTAACTTTTGTGACGTTAATAGGAGTAGGTCATTTAAGGATGTCCTCTATTTTTGCAAGATTGGTCTTTAACACGCCTCCACCAATCACATGCCTTGGGTACACCAAGTATTGCTTAGCAAACTCGCACTTATTTACATCTACTAGCAACTAGTGTTTCCTTAATGTCTCTAGCACTTGTTTCAAATATAACACATGCTCCTCCTAAGTAGAACTAAAGATCGAAATGTCATCCACGTTACTATGACAAATGAATCTATAAATGGGTGGAACACATAATTTATTAAATGTGTAAAATTGGTTGGTGAATTATCAAAAGACATTACTAACCACTTGCACAAAACTTGCTTCATTTTAAATGTGATCTTCCAAATGTCTTCTTCCTTGATCCAAACTTGATGATACCAATATTTCAAATCCAACCTCTAGTATTATGCATGTTGTTGTTGATCTAATAAATCATTAATCAAGGGTGAGGGATATCAATTCTTGAGAGTGATCTTATTTAGAGTTTATAGACAATGCACATTAAACTCCAAGTCCCATCCTTCTTTCAAACTGAAGTGACTTGATCTTGGGACTCTTTGCTTCAACAACTATTGCAACTATGTCTTCACTTATCTGACTTTAATATGGATCATTTGTACAACCCTATGTTTAGTAAAGGAGAAATTGGAAGTCATTATATCGTGTGCTCCACTTCCCTCTTAGTTGGCTTTCCATTTGAACCCTGGAACACTTCTTTGTACCCCTCCAAAATCTCTTCAATGGATCCTTCGCAATGCTCATCTTCCATTTCTGTAGATGGCATTTGTTTCTTAATCTTTTGTGCACCAATCTCAAGATCCATAAGGTACAACTCTCCCACAAAGTTAATGCACCAGATAAGCATACATAGCCCTCAAACCACACAAAAGTCAAATAAACTCAAACTGATACCATTATCATTGAAATCACTTTTAGTATTCTAATGGTTGGCTCACCAAAACAATTATAAACCGAAATCACTATGATGAGTCTATACTCCATTGTGCAATTATCTTTTTTGTATTTTTAATATTTCAACAATCATCAAAACATGTCATTTGGATTATTTAACCACTACAACATATGAAATACACTACTACAACAAAACCAGAGAGTGGAACACAAATTTACCCTAAAAATCCAATAGGGAAAAACTAGCGAGAAATGAACGATTATGCCTTTGGTCTTCTTTGTAATGGAGATTACAATACATAATACAAAGTAGTGCAAGCTCACAAGCTCGGAGTCATTGTGGTATGTTCCACTGCTCTACAAGTGGCTCCTCTCTCTCTCTCTCTCTCTCTCTCTCTCTCTCTCTCTCTCTCTCTCGTTAGAATCTCCACACTCGTACACACACTATGGAACAACAAGCTGGTAAAGAAAAAGCAAACATGTTTCCCTCCTTCACTAAGTTCTTAGAGCTCAACTTCGACTTAAGTTAAGGGTTTTGGAACCCACTTGCACTCTTCATGGTGCTTCTATAAGTCTCTAGTGGATTCCCATGTGCTTCTAGAAGTATTTAGCGAATTTCCACAAGGTATTAACTCCTCATGGGTGAATCGTGGTGCACTTACATGGCTACAAGTTGGCCATGTAGAGAATAATTGGACTCTTGCCTTGTTGAAGTTGTAACGTTCACATGCAAACTTTGTTTTGTGAAAACAAACCTCTTTCGAAAGTTGTTGGTATGTAGAATGTAGTAACCATGTACCTAGGTTATTGGCATTAGAGATTCATAATTCCACTTCTTTGATCCTCAAACGAATGGTTTACAGTCTAGTTTGTTAGAGTCATTTTATAATCTGACCCAAATAAACCATTCTAGGCCACAAATTCAATATTCCCAAATCTAGAGCATAAATAAAGTGATATCATGACTATTTTAATTTATTTTATATCATGATTGTTGCTTTGAAAATAGTGAAAATGGATTTATCTTTGTAGGTAAAGAATGTTGGGCTAAGCATGACCTATTTTACCTCTACATGTGTGTTTCAATTAGTAAGTAGAATTTACTATAAGAGTTCCTTGCATATAATTTTCAAAAACATGGCTAGATACCTATCCCAAACTCATTCAAGAGTTGTCTGTCTCGCACGTTGAACCAGTGTAACTCAATGTATGAGGCCATTAATCCATTATTAACTTAAAATTGTTAATGGCCCTATACAAGGATAAAGGAGGAAAAAATGCACAAACTAAAGAATTTCTTCCAACTTCAACATGAAGGCTACAAATTCCAAAACATTTAAAATATAAGCTATAAAATTAAAACTAACAATAATAGCCCCCGAGGTGTAGGGAGTCAGTGATGGAGTGTATTGTTAAGGCACTCTATTATCTAAAGTCATTGGTTCAAAACTTCGACTTACCTTGTGTGTCATGTATGGGGGGTATCGTGGAAACACCTAGAGATTATAGTGGTAACAGTCGAATAACATAACCCTATGTCACGCAAGTACATGTCCAACTAGTTGTTGATTATGCCAGTCACCAAAAAAAAACTAACAATAATAGTAATAATAATAATCTAATTTTAAGGTCACGACCAAACCAGACATTGAATTTATGTATGAGGCCCTTTTGTTTGTGGGACAAGTGACCCCCTCCACATAGTGATTTGAATGCTAACGTTTATGAAGGTGTACATACCCTACCCCCTCGGATTTGAACATATAACCTCCTAGAAGGAAACATATGTTCTTAACCATTGGGCCCACAACAAAAACATAGCATACATGGAAATGAAAAATGAGAAAATGATCAAGCTTATTATATACACAAGAAAAATAAATGACAACTTCCAACATTAGTTATAGGGTTACAAATTCTAATTATGGGGTGCCATGAGCAAGGAAAATATAGACACTACACTAAAATACGAATGATGCAATAGTTTTTAAGCAATAACTTTTTTATTTGACACTTGGATAATTAGGGTCATGCATTGGTGGAATTAGTTAGGTACCTTTGCTAGATTATTGATTATTATGTTCCAAAATCGTAGCATCATCAATGGCCAACCTTCCTAGGTTAGCATCATCAATGGCCAACCTTCCTAGGTTAGCATCACAATTCTTTGGGGGTGTGCATCACAACTCCTATTAATTAAAAGAGACTTAGTTTGCCACATGTGCATGACTTTAAGTCATGGACTAGCCAAATTTGTTGGGCACCTTTGTTACATTGTTGTTGATCTCAAGTTCCAATTTCGACATCATTGGACACCAAACATTACTAGCCCAACATGGCAACTCCATAGGTGTATGTATCATGACACCTACCACAAGGGACTTAAACTACCACGAAAGTTACACATTGGTGGAATTGGTTAGGCATCTCTATTACATTGTCGTTGATATTGTGTTTCAATCCTAGCATCATCATGTGCCAACCATCCTTAATCTAACATTGCCAACCTTCCTAGCCAAGTGTCACTAATCCTTGGTATATCTATCACAACACAAGGGATATCATCACTTAACATAAGGGACTTAACCTACCACCAATGTATAACTTTTAGAATCATGCTTTCACAAAATTGGTTAAGTGCCTTCAACATTGCAGTTGATCTTGTGTTCCTCCCTACAACTCCTATTAATTAAAAGGGACTTAGTTTACCACATGCGCATGACTTTAAGTCATGGACTAGCCAAATTTATTGGGCACCTTTGTTACATTGTTGTCGATCTCATGTTCCAATTTCGACATCATTGGACACCAAACATTACTAGGCCAACATGGCAACTCCTTAGGTGTATTATGTATCATGACACTTACCACAAGGGACTTAGTCTACCACCAAAGTTGCACATTGGTGGAATTGGTTAAGCATCTCTATTACATTGTCGTTGATATTGTGTTTCAATCCTAACATCATCATGTGCCAACCTTCCTAGCCAAGTGTCACTAATCCTTGGTGTATCTATCACAACACAAGGGATATCATCACTTAACATAAGGGACTTAACCTACCACCAATGCATAACTTTTAGAATCATGCTTTCACAAAATTGGTTAAGTGCCTTCAACATTGTGGTTGATCTTGTGTTCCTCCCTACAAGAAGGGAATATAATAATCAATATAAAGAGAAGAATATATTAATTAATTAAATCATGCTTCGACAAAATTAGTTACATACATTCCTACATTGTCGTTGATCTTTATGTTTGTGTATAATTGTGTACAAGGAGAATATGATAATCAATTTATATACAAATACACATTTTTATATTTTTTTCATTAAAATAAATTTGATTTAATTTTAAAAAAATATTTGGTTATTTAAATTGTATTTTTTTATTAAAATAAATTTAATTTAATTTTAAAAAAATATTTCATTATTTAAGTTATATAGAGGAGAATACATAATCAATTTGCTTTGATATACAAATACTCACTTTTATATGCATTTTTATTTACTAAAATAAAATAAATTTAATTTTTAAAAATGAGTTTCAAGCTACTTACAAACTTCATTTAAAACAAATGGCAACAAAGGGTAGGATTAAGCAATAATAAAGTATTCTCCAATCAACTATGTTGATAATGAAGTAGTCTTATTCAACATATAAACTATTTTTAATTTTTAAAAAATATAAAAATGTATATAATATTATGTAATCTCTGATATTTCCTTATTTAGATTGTATGTTGGCGTTGAAGAGAATTTTTGACTTATTATCATTGGATTGAATTGGAGATTTAATGACCCAAAAGGAATCCATGAATCCAAAAGCTTGAAAACACCGCTTTTGTGTACATCTAAATCCCTGCCTAGGTATTTACTTGTTATACACCGCAGGTATTTTTAAAGGGAGGTTCCTCAACCATCTACCAATCTCCTATCTTCTCCTTCACCAACTTGGGGACGGATTCTAAGTTCCTTCTTCATTCTGGGTGGCCGCTTCCATGTTTTTTCTTCATCCCGGTCTATCCTTTGCTTCCGCAACATAAAAAAAATCCAGATCTCCGCACACGAAAGGAAGGTTCAAGTTCAATTCTCAGCGTTTCCTGTTTTCTGTTTGGTTTTATCTGAATCCCTAAAGCTATACGCTAGACTTGATCAGCGACGTCAACTGGAATAGGGAATGCATGACCTTCAACATATGCATTGCGAGACATTGATATTTGAGCTATACATTCCTGAAGCTATTTGCCCAAGGTTTAAATTGTTCATCTTTCAACCACTTGTCTTTGTGTTAATGCAAGCTTGCAATCAACGAGTGAGATTGGATTGTTTGTTGCATTAAATTTGAAAGTGCATTCTCCTATTTAGGCACTTAAAAGGCTTCTCCAAAGACTGAGAAGGAAAAAAACGAGTTAATTTGGATTAAATTTGAAAGTGCGTTCTCCTATTTAGGCACTTAAAAGGCTTCTTCAAAGACTGAGGAGGAAAAAGATCAGTTAATTTGGACTACAAACCTTATAGGAGGTTACTAAAGAGAAATCTACTGCTCTTTGGGTTGGCATCAGGGGCACTCATTCTACTCCTCTTTGGGTTTGGCATAAGAGGCACTCATTCTACCACTCTTCTCAACTCGTTTTGGCATGAAAACGATAAAAATCCATTCGTGAAAATCTGCATAAATTGAAACTACAATCTCATGCATCTTAATCTATCTCAAAATTAAAATGACTGCTCTGAAATCCCTAGGGCTCAATTAGTCTTGTCTGCTGCATGAGGGACTGCTGAATTGACATGCTTTAAGGTTACAGTGATAGCGGTCAAATAACACGACCACATGTTACAAGAGTGCATGCCAGAATAATTGTGGATTCCCCAGTTAAAAAAAAGACTCCTCTAAAACCACTTAGATGAATAAAATCATGATGACAAAAATATTGCATTTTCAGAATATGCAATATGGGTGCCCGATACATTGCACCCTCCTCTTCAAGTTCTCCACACAATTAGGTATATCTATGATGAGATTCCAAAAGCAAGTCGTAAGAGGAAAACAACACAAGGGACTCGAAAGTTCTCCACATCCTTGTGGCTACTTTCATTGAGACTCGAAAGGAAACCCAAGAGTTTGTGGCACAATTCTCCACTTTTCAAAGCCTAAGATAACCTCTATGTGGTCTTGGTCAGAGCATTAATAACCAGGCAGAGATTTGGGTTCTTCCATTATATTTGGACATAGATAAAGCACATCCTTGGGGTTACAACCTCTATGTGGTAATGGTCAAAGATTTGGGTTCTTCAATTATATTTGGACATAGATAAAGCACATCCTTGGGGTTTACTTTGATGGAGCCTCCAAAAGAAACATGAGACTCTGTGGTGTTTCGGCAGTGCTCTGCTTTTCAGATCATCTCTGTGGACTTGACCAGAGCAATAATAACCAAGCAGAGATTTGGGTTCTCTTTCATTCTATTGGCCATCTCAAAGGAAAGGCAGGTGGAGGATATTCAAATCTTTGGGAACCTGAAACCCATAATAGAGTGGATGAGGAAAGAAACAGAAATCTGAACTTATTACTTGAGGAAGCATACAGAAATCTGAATCTATTACTTGAGAAAGAGGTTTAAGAGAGAATTGATGAGGATTTAGGAAATTGAGAGCAGTTTCTCCGAGATATATTTTTCCCATATCTCGAAAAATCACACTAAAGTGGGCAGCCTAGCAGAGGTGGGCAAAGAAGTCTCAGCTTCGGCTGCTGAATATCACTGAATCTATGGGAATCTAGGTATCCTTTCTTTACCCCAAAACATATCCATCAACTGGTCTTAATTTAAAATTGTGTTTGTCCCAAAAAGGGACACTAGATTGTAAAAGTAACAAGTGAATGCAAGTGATCCAAAACGGACCTGAACAACCTGAACAAGTGAATGGTTCTAAGATTCTGTTCATGCAAAATGCAATTAATGAAGGTTGGATAAACTTTTAAAAAAAATTGCAAAAATGTAAAAGAAAAAGAGACCGATAAAAAACAATAATTAAATAAAATAGAAAATGAAAATAAGAGAAAAGATTGAGGGATAGGAAATGAAACATCAGATCTGTTAGACTTCCCATATCTAGCTCTCACGATTTATTCTTGTACTTTCATTCTCAAAGATGAAAATAAGAGAAAAGATTGAGGGATAGGAAATGAAACATCAGATCTGTTAGACTTCCCATATCTAGCTCTCACGATTTATTCTTGTACTTTCATTCTCAAAGGGACTTTGGCCAAAAGGAGAAAAATGCAAAGGCACTTGTGTGAATTGTTGAATGGCCATAGAACTATCAATTCAATGTTGGTTTTCCTGTTTGATTTTACTGTTATGTGTAATTCTGCATTAAGTTTGTATGAAAGTGTAGGCTATTCTGTATTTAAATTGTCGCCTCAATTTATTTTAATGGTGTGAAATCCATAATCAACTATATTCCTATAAAATACCAATATGGTTTCATTCTCCATAAACAAATGAAGAACACCTATAACTCTGTTTCACCCACCATTCATTTTTCACTGAAGTTGAAGATACATGGCTTATCAACTGATTGTATTTGGAAAGATTATGCTCAGACAATCCTTTTTCCTTCGTCTCAATGAATAGAAACAGCTTTGAATTACCCAGCATTCCTTCTACTCTGAACAAAATACCCACTTTCATTGTTCCTTTTACCCTAAGCACTGAGATCAGGGGTTATCAAGGGATCATTGTTGCAATTTAACAGCTAAGTTTCTAAATGGGATAACAAACAACAAAATTTAACCTTGAGATCGTTGGGGACAAAAACTAGCATATACACAGCACATTCTTATTGCCCACAATCACATATTGATTGAAGAATAACTGGAAGTCATACACAACACAAGCATCTTCACTAAGTCGTACATAGCAATTAGAAGAAATTTCCTCACTAAGTCATACATAGCAATTGGAAAAGATTTAGAGGCCATAAGCAGATTGTAAGGTCCGTACACGGATCAAGAAGACCGCCTCTCATCTCCTTTGAAGCTATGTGATTGATCAGTGGTGATGTTTGTTGTTAATCTAATGGGACCATCAAGTTCTTAAATTGCTCTTTACTCCACTTGATTGGACATCGTATGAACTGTCTTATGTACATCATTTTTATGATACCACCACATGCATGCTTTAAATAGTTGTGTTAAGATTGAATCGGAGATCGAATATAGGAAACCAAGTGAATCAACCCAAACCCACGGAATGGCATAATATATACGTTTTGTAAGCAATTAGTTATGTTCAGGTTTCAGTTTATGCACGCAAAACTTGCCTATAAGAACTCTCCCTCTGTTAAAAGAGGAGTGTAAAGCCGCTCTCTCATTGCTAGAGCAACCCATTGTACTTGCTATTGGCTTAACATCTCACGTGTCAGAGAACCTCTTTACTTAATAATTCAAGAGCCTTGTATATGCTTGTTGCTGTAGCAAAAAGGATAAATGGACGCTGTATTTAACTTGTGGATTTGTGGATAAATGCACATTCTATTCTTCTTACCAAGAATTAACCAATAGTTATAGTGACTCCTTTTGTTCCAGGACAAGTACAGTGCTGTTTAAGGAGAAAAACAGTGCTGAAAAAGTGAAAAAGACTAAACGCAAGTGACGTTAAGCCCATCTAAAGTAGGTCCATTGGTAAAGAACTGAATTTAATCGGACGGCATTAGAATTTGGATGCTACAGTTTAGAAGTGCCTACCAATCCCTCCTGCCTTGCTTGGAAGCGCGTCTAAAAGAACCATTGGTAACGAATTGAATTTAATTAGACAACATTGTTATTTGACGATTACAGTTTAGAAGTCGCTATACAAACCCTCTTGCCTTGTTCTCCAGTCCGAAGACCATTAAATACAGTTGTTGATTGCATTCTGATTGAGGATGGATAAAGTTATTGCAATACAGTGTTGTTTTCTGCTATAAGTTCCTCATTGACAGATCAGAGGACGGGTAGTGTTATTACGATACAGAACTGTTTTCTGCTATAAGTTCATATTTTACAGATCAAAAAGACTTCCTCGTTTACAGATTAAAAATACCACCTCATTTATGCTTAAATGCTTAGCTTTTGATCCAAATGGGTAAATGCCCAAACTTTTAACTGGTTTTAATCCGAATGGGTAAATGCCCAAGCTCTTTTCTGTCATAAGTTCCTCATTTACAGATCAAGATGAGAAGAGATCTTACAATACAGAGTTGTTTTCTGCTATAAGTTCCTCATTGACAGATAAGAGGACGGGTAGTGTTATTACGATACAGAACTGTTTTCTGCTATAAGTTCCTAATTTACAGATCAAAAAGACTTCTTCATTTACAGATTAAAAATACCACCTCATTTATGCTTAAATGCTTAGCTTTTGATCCAAATGGGTAAATGCCCAAACTTTTAACTGGTTTTAATCCGAATGGGTAAATGCCCAAGCTCTTTTCTATCATAAGTTCCTCATTCACAGATCAAGATGAAAAGAGATCTTACAATACAGAGTTGTTTTCTGCTATAAGTTCCTCATTTACAGATCAAGAAGGCTCCCCCATTTACAGATTAAATAGACCGCATCGTTTATGTTTAAACGCTTAGCTTTTGATCATGGGTAAATACCCAAGCTTTTAACTAGTTTTAATCTAAATAGGTAAATGCCCAGGCCCTCAACTAGTTTTTTGGTGATTCTTTAATAAATAGTAATGAGACTTCAGGGCAGTTAAATGTATTTGCACAGGCATCACCGAAAGCAAAATTAACAGTGCATATACAAACCCTATTGCCTTGTTTTGCAGGCTAAAGACCATCAAAGATCTATGTTGTTGCATTCTAATTGAGATTGGGTTAATTTCCTGCAATTTTCTTGCAATGTTTAAGTGTACTAAACCCAAGTGCCTATCAAATCCCTATTGCCATCAATCCCTGTTGCCATTTTTTCCAGTGAAGAGACCATCAAAGATGGTGGTTGCTATTTTTTCCAGTGAAGAGACCATCAAAGATGATTGTTGCTATTTTTCCAGTGAAGAGACCATCAAAGATGGTTGTTGCCAGTTTTTTCCAGTGAAGAGACCATCAAATACAGTTGTTGATTGCGTTCTAATTGAGGTTGAGGTTGGTTGAGTTCTACTGATGCAAGATCGTTTTGGGCTATAGGTCTCTCATTTACAGATCAAAATCAATTGCTCGGAATCATTTACAGATCAAAATCAATTGCTCCATAGGAAGTTTGTCAAGCATCAGTAATTCATCTATTGGCAGTAATTCATCTATTGGGTAAAATTTCCAAAACATAAGTGATTGACAATGTGAAACTTTATGTATTTATGTCATATTTCCACTTACAAAAGGAAAAAGTGAATTAGTTCTCCTACAAGGCATCAACCCAACCCTGAGAGACACCCTGTGAATTATCTATCGGATGAGATTATAAGTCATGACTAAATGGATATGAATTATCCATTATACAAGATTTTTTTTCCAAAACTAACAAGATCTCACTTAAGGGATATTCAACCAGCACATTGGAAACACTTCAGCTTTACCTCATTGTATATGAAGAATTTAATCCAATGAAAGCCAAAATTAAAAATGGGCCTGAACATAGAGGATAGGGAGTAAACAGGAACTAAACAACCTCTTCAAGCATTTCAAGGAGAAGCTACAAATTCCAAAAACGTTTAACAAATATCCTATCAAAACAAAACTACCATAAATATTGCCTACATAGAAACGAGAAAATGGTGAAGCCTATCCTATACCAGATTAAAACAAAAAAAATGATACACAAACTACTCTCCGGCTAAAATACAGTAACCTACAAGTTTTATAACACATGGAAACAATAGCCCTTAACATCCACTCCTTGAAAAAGCATTACTCACAAGAGGCAAAAATACACCCTATAAAACTATACCCGTAAATAATAAGCATAGATTGTTTGGAGCGCAGAGTGATCGGATAGAGCTAATAACTGATGCCATCATACCGGCACTCAAACCAATAGGGAATCATTACTCGTCATTTCACTCCTCCAGCAGCCGTAAATCCACATTAAACCCAACAACAACAGAAGACACGTTCACAGAATAATGATAAACAACACATAAAAGATGAAAGAAATGCCTGCAAATGAGTATGCGAATGATGGCATCAGGTCTCCAAGGTGTGGCATCACGGTATTCAGCCGCAAATTACCCATTATAACGTTTATATCATCACACGCAAATCATCATTCATCGCGGCAAACCTTCTAGACTGAACCTAAATTCAGTTCATTTCAGCATATATAGAAGAATTAAATCGAAGGTAAAAATAAAGATTAAAATGAAGGAAGCATTCTCATACTAATAAGACAGGTATCATTAAAGACAGTAAAACACAGTCATGACCAACAAACTATAACTCAAAGATCACATGATATAATGCCTTGGCATTCCCTACGAACATTCATAGCCCTGACCTTGGTAGCCTACACTTGTATTTCAGGTCATTTCAACCTGCACAGAAACATAAAACAAAGGCGGCATTATACAGGCATTGTAGGATTATAACACCCTCTGCAACACGTAACACAATAAAGAGCCTCATTTCTAATGGCTTTGGGTGTACGTTTATAGTGTTTTTCTAGGGTTTGACGGGATCGAGAGTAGGGTTTGCGGGAGCTCAGGCTGTATTCTAGGGTTTGACGGGATCGAGATTAGGGTTTGCGGGAGCTGAGGCTGTATTCTAGGGTTTGATGGGTTCGGGTTAGAGTTTGCGGGAGCTGAGGCTGTATTCTAGGGTTTGATGGGTTTGGGTTAGAGTTTGCGGGAGCTAGGGTTTTAAGGAATGCCGAAATTCAACGATCCAATACCCTCTATTTTATTTTAATCGACTACCCTTTTTTTAATTTTTTGTTATAGCAAGATTAATATTTTGCTTTGATAAAGTAAGGTGTTTTGTTTTTAAATAACTCTTTTCAATTAAGCTTTAGTACGTATAGTTATTTGTTTAACCTTTGTTAATACAATTTCAAGACTTGAGGTGCAATAATATCATTATGTGTAAACAAAATCTATCTACCTAAAACAACTTGTTAGTGGTTTGTAAGGAGGTGAAGTTCTATGCTTTTAGGTTTTGGGTTGTTAACATGTTTCCTTATGTTCAAGGAAGACAAGCCACAACTTTAGATCATACTCCAAGACCAAAATATGGTTTCAACTTAGATAGTATCTGCAAGTAAGGGTGTCTAGTATGGATCATGATGAAGAAACCCTAGACTTTTCAGAGGATTAACTAGAGGAACGAAAGATCTTTGTTACTTTGATCCTTCAAAGGGCTATGTCCAAGGAGGAGGACTCTATTTTTTGGCTAGGTTTTGCCAACTTTTGTCACTCGAGGTCTAAAATTTCATCAGAGAGAAACTCAAGGGGAGTGTATCAGAGGGTTGTCTAAACTTTACAAGCAGCTTTTGTCAAACCATTGCATACATCGTGTTAGGCTCAAGCTGAGGTGGAATGTTTCATGGTGTCTCAAGTACAACAAGTATATTTATTCATTAAAGGACTTCAAGGTAAGGAGATTGTTGCATGGAATCATATTCTAACTTCCAGTATGGTATTGAAGAACCCTTACCATTCTCTTGAAACATCAATCAACTAAAGCATTGTGTATCGAGGCAAAAACAAACTTGCTTTGGAGAGAAATAGGGTGCATGATCATCTTTAGGGGAGGGCTTTTATTGAAACTATTCAGACTAAAGGAAATTTGTTCAAGAATCAGGAGGGAATGACAAAAGCACTAGATTTCTTGTTTGGGAACTTTGCATTTGTTAAGTTTACTTGGCCCATTTTTGTTAATTCAACTAATGGTGAAAAGTTAGGGGCTATTCCAATAAATTATCTTTGAGCTAAGTCTTGTAAGTTTGATTGAAATATTGATGTTGGAAAATTGTTGAAGGATGGGTCCTCGAGTTTTACTTATCCAATGCTTATGGTTGTGAATAAGCTTGGGGTTAGTTCTAGTGATGGTATTTAAAAGGGGTCCTTAGAGAGGAGCAGTGAAAAGTCTTGTGAAGAAGCTCGCAAGAAGTGTCCATCAAAGTATAGTGGATGTGAAGGATAGGCTTTTGTTGCTGAAGACTCAAAAGGAAAGAAGAGAGAAAAACACATAAAAAATGAGAAGGGCTTTGGTTAAGTTGGTTTTAGGTGAAGACATCAAAATGCATGAAGTGGTTAGTAAGACAACTAGGACTTTAGTCAAAATGGTGTTTGGTAGGAGGTTCTGTGAGAAAAGTTTTACTAAGTGGGTTAATAAAATTTGGGTTGCCTTGTTGGGGAATGCACTTAGCCAGTTTTTCCTTTCGAGAGGCTCATTGTTGTTCTCCTTTTGATCAACAAAAGACATGGATTGAATTTCGTCTATGCAATGGAACGAGAATAATACACCCTTGTCACTAAACAAATGGTTTCCTTCATCTAACTCATGCATTGAATGACTTGAGTCCACTCCCATCTAGGTTAAATTGTTGAGTCTCCCCCCCAAGTTTTGGTTCGAGGAGGTCTTTAAGGAAATAGGGAACTCTTTAGGGAGACATATTGATGTACATATGCACTTGAAAGCCACAAGGAATTTCTCTTCGGTTGGGTGTTAGGTACCAGATGTATTATAATAAGCATAAAACATAAAAATTGTAGCAAATACCAGCAGAACAACAAAATGTAGAGAACCACAGCACCAAAAATGATACCTTTATTGATAGGAAGCAATGATACCAGTAGAGCAACGCTTTATTACAATAATTCTCAAGACAATACTTTCTCATGCCTCCTACTCGTATTTATACTAATTCTATCTTCTAGAGAACATTATAGAGGATGATCTTTCTAGAAGTGAAAGCTTCTATTAAGTCTTCTTACATTAGACTTGTTCACATTATTAAATAGGCCTTATTAACTCATTTTGGCTTTTATTACATGGAAACTATATTATTCTACCTACATGAGACATTATGGAGGTTAGGTCCCTAACATGCCCTCCCCCTTGAATAACGGCCTTGTCCTCAAGGCTTGAGATGAGGAAATTGTTGTAGAATGGTAGTCGAATCCAAGGTGGCATCTTCGAGAGTTGTATCTTTCCCCTGAACTTACACTTCCTTAATGGTTCACTAACAGAGACGACGGTCTCGTTGATCCAAGACTGCTTGTGGTTGCAACCAAATGGAACCTTCTTCATCCAACTCAGGGAGAGTGGTTTGAGCTTGGCACTTAGTTCCAATCACTTTCTTTAAGCATGAGACATGAAAAACATGATGGAACCTAGAATGACTGGGCAAAGCTAATTGGTAGGCCATGGGCCCCACTCACTTGAGAATTTTATAAGGACCATAAAATTTGGGAGCAAGTTTCTGACAGTGTTTAGCTTTGAGTCAATTTTGCTTATAAGGTTGCAGACGAAGAAACACATGGTCCCCTTCAGGAAATTGACATTCGAAATTACCTTGATATACTTGTTGCTTCATGTGATTCTGAGCCATGACCAAATGTTCTTTGAGGGTACGAAGAATGGTTGCTTAGACTGTAAGATTGTTGCCAACCTCCTGAACCTTGGAGACCTAACATGTATGAGAGAACCAACAATGGTTTTTTCTCGTAAATTGCTTCAAAAGGAGTCATGTGAGTAGCAATATGGTAAGATGTGTTGTACCACCATTCATCTAGGGTCAACCACTAAGCCCATTTCTTTTGTATATCGGCTGCAAAACACCGCCAATATGTTTCCAAACACTTGTTGACAACTTCAGTTTGGCCATCAGTCTTGGGATGATAGGCGGTGCTAAAATGCAATTGGGTTCCCTAGAGCCTGAACAATTCTTGCCAAAAATTGTTGGTGAAAGTTGGATCTCAGTCAGACACAATAAAATGAGGCATGCCATGAAGTTTGAATATATTATCCATAAAATTTTGAGCCACTGTGGATGCGGTGAACGAGTGTTGAAGAGCACAGAAATGGGCACATTTGGAAAGATGATATACTACCACCAAGATGATTGACTTATTGCCCGATTTAGGTAGGCCAACAATGAAATCCATAGAAATATCCCTCCAAATAGGAGGGGGAATCATAAGTGGTTGGGGTGTTCTTGGAGCTTTGGTTATTTCTCCCTTATTACATTGACAGGTATCACATTCAACCACAAAGGTGCAGATGTCTTGTTTCATACCATCCCAGAAAAAAAAGAATGTTTGACCCTTTCGCAAGTTTTGGTAAACCCTGAATGCCCAACTATGGGTGAAGCATGAAGCTTAGAAAGCAAAGTGGATTTAAGTTTCGACTATTTCCTTAAATACAGATGACCTTTGTAGTGAAGCTCTTCATTGTGCCAAGAGTACCCTGGAGAAGCTAGAGAATGGTGTTGCAATTGTTGAATCGGGCGAGAAAGTTTGGGGTCTTGCAGCCATTCCTGACGAACAACTTGGAGCCAATCTGGTACAATGAAGGAGAGGGAAAAGAGGGGCCCTTCTTATCCATACTTCTTGGAAAAAGTGTCAGCAACCACATTTTCTTTTCCCTTCTTATAAATGATCTCATAATCATATCCAGATAGCTTGGTCACCCATTTTTATTCCTCTGGGGATGAAATTCGTTATTCCAAAAAATGCTTGAGGCTCTGATGATCAATTTCAATTCGGAAGTGTTGCCCCAATAGATAAGGACGTCAAAGATCTGTGGCATGTAGAATAGCCAACATTTCCTTTTCATAGATTGATTGGCCCAAATGTCTCTTCGAAAGTTGTTTGCTAGTGAAAGCTAAAGGTCTGCCATCTGACATGAGAACTGCATGAATTCCTTTCCCAGAAGCATCACATTCTAGGATAAAAATCTTGGTGAAGTCGAGAAGTGCTAGGACAGGAGTCGTGCACATAGTCTCTTTCAAGGCATGGAAGGATTGATCAACGGCTAGAGTCCAAGTGAAAGCATTATTTTTAAGGAGAGCAGTGAGAGGTGTTGCAATTTTGTCATAATTCTAAACAAACTTGTGATAATAGCCTGTTAAACCCAGAAAACCATGCAAACTCTTAAGAGTTTTAAGGCAAGGTCGATCCTTCATAACTTTAATTTTCTTAAGATCCACCCATACACCATCATTGTTGACAATATGACCCATGTACTCTACTTCCAAGGCTCCAAAGGCACATTTAAACTATTTGAGGAAAAGTTTGTGCTGAGAGAGCAAATGGAGAACTTGATCCACATGGGTGAGACAGGCTTTCCAAGTTTTATTATAGATGAGAATATCACCAAAGAAAACTAAGACAAAATGACAGAGGAAAAGATAGAACACATGATTCATGAGACTTTCGAAAGTGGAGGGAGGACTACACAAGCCAAAGGGCATGAACAAGAACTCATAGTGACCCTCATGAGTTCTAAATGTAGTCTTGGGAATGTATTCCTCTTTCTTACATATCTGGTGGTAGCCAAAACGAAGATCAAGTCTAGTGAACTTTAAGCATTGCTCAATTCATCCAACAGATCATCAATGACATGAATGGGGAATTTTTCTTTGATAATCAGTTTGTTGAGGGTGCAAAAGTTTGGACACATGCACCAAGTGCCTTCTTTCTTGAGTACCATGACCACAAGAGAAGAATAGGGGCTGGTACTAGGACGGATAACACCCGATCTGAGCAATTCTTGAACATTTTTCTCAATTTAATTCTTTTGGGCAAAGGGATGATGATAAGGGCAAACATTGGGAGGAAGGTTGCCCGGGACTAGAGGAATGGAATGATCATGAACACCACGGGAAGGGGGAAGTCCATGGGGAGTGGTAAAAATGGCTTGGTGTTGGGAGAGGATAGATTTGAGGTTAGGATTCACAGATGGTATCTCAACTGCTTGAATGGAATGGAGTTGGGAAATAATGCATGAATGACCTTTTTTGGGGAGATTTTCCATCCTATGGGAATTAATTATCTCGGGGGAACTTGTTGTGATGCCCTGGAACTTATATTGTTGTCCCTCTTGTTGGAATTGCAAGGTTAATTCCTTAAAATCCACGAGGATGGGCCTAGAGTGCATAACCATTAAACACCGAGCATAATGTCAATATTGCCCATGTCGATAGCAAACATATGAGATTTCAGGTGGTCCTGACCAATTTGTAGGCATACATTTTCACAACGCCCACCACATTCCATGGAACTACCATTGACAATCATGATTTGAAAATTGTTGATGACACGAATATAGCAATTGATTTCTTGGGCAATGCAACAATGAATAAAATTATGGGTGCTTCCACTGTCAACAAGGATTATGACTTTCTTATGCTTAATGTAGCCAATGAACTTGAGGGTTTGGGGAGCAGAGAAGTTGGTGACAGCGTGCAGCGAAATCAATGATTCAACTTTTGGTGGATCAACGGGTGAAGTAGTATCATTTGTTGGGGGTAGCTCTTCCATAGGGGAAGCTTCAGCCTCCTCATCAACAACATCCTCGGAAATGGCTATAAAAAGCTTATGTTCCTTACACTTGTGCCCAGAAAATTATTTGTCATCACAATTATAGCAAAGACCCTTGAGTTGGTGTTCAGCCATTTATTCCCGAGTTAATTTTTGGATCTTGAGAGGGGTGGCATGAGGGGAAAAATTGGTAGGTCTAGGGCAGGGAAGAAAAGAGGGTTTGTGGTTCTATGAAAACACAACCTATTGTGCTTCTTTGGTGCATTTAGTAGCTTCCAACCAAGTCTAGGGGCAAGCCACAAGGACCTAGGATCATATTTCATCCTTTAGGCCACTGATAAAAAATTCCTTGAAGAAGGCATTTGTCATGACCTCTGTTCTGAAATCAAAGTGCTCAAAAGTGATTATAAAGTCTTCCATTGTGTCAGACTTTTTCAAGTTGGTCAAACGACCTAAATAGTGGGTGTCGGTGTCAAAGTGTTCATAAAGCTCTACAACAAACTAGGTTTAGGAAACATAACCCTGGCATGCATTTTTACACAATTGCCACCAATGCCAACATTCATGATCTAGATAAAGAACAACATAACGAAGTTTGGCCAACTCATCAGTAATGCCATGCAAAGAAAAATAGTGCTCCATTTTGGTGACCCATCATGTGGGATCGGAGCCATCAAATTTATTGAGCTCAACTCGGGGAAGATGAGGGTCACAATGAAAAGGGTTGGAATGAAAGGCCATAGTATAGGAAGAGTGAGCACCATCTACTTGGGAGGGTTGTTCAAGGAAGGGGGATCGTGGGATCGATTCAACAACTGGTTGAGAGTGACATTGAGGGTGTCAAATTTTCCCTCTAATGTGTCAAATCAACCATCGACTTTGGAAAATTGGGTACGAACTTTCCTCGAAACGGTCAAACTTGACCTTGTTATTTTTATTTCGGCCTACAATTCTTAGGTGTGAGTGGTTACCATTTGGAAAGGTGGGGTGCCTGGAATGGAGAGTGGGTCCACTGAAAAAAGGTGGATATGTGATATTTATCACTACAATCAATGAGACAAGGGAAATCCAATGGAATAGTGACAGACTTTTCAATTACCTCCTAATTAACTTAGTGAGTAATTGGAAAGTTGTGCATTTAATTATTAATCTGAGATCATATCTTACTTGTAAACTATCATGCACCATATATCCAAAGATTAGTGTTGTTTTAGCTAAATAGTTGTAGTACTTTTGATATCACAGATCAAGGTTTCAATTTACTTAATTGAGTCACCAAATACTTGTACAGGAAAGCAAATGTCACACTTGCAGAAATAGAAATCACACTTAAGTAAATTGAAATCACACTTGAGGAAATTGAAATCACACTTGTAGAAATTGAAATCACACTTGCGGAAAATTGAGATCACACTTTGCAGAGGTTGAAATCACACTTGCATAAGTTAAATCTACACTATGTTTTATTGGTGACTTGCTCAAGTAGAATGAAGGTCCTAGTCTATTGTAACAATTACACGTTCACACATTTGATAACAATCCAATGGAATATCAATCCCAAACTACCAAGCTATCATGAATCAAAAAGCAAATAGAATAAAGTGTAGTTGCAAGCAGAGTTGTAGCAACGAAGTTGTAACACAAAAGAAACCATAGTGACATGAGTTGCAACAACGTAAATTCCAACATGACAAAATTTAAAGCGAGGCAAATTGCAGTATCTAGTTGTAACATCATCTGCGATCATTGTAACAACCCTAATTAATTAATTAATTATCATGATTAAATATTTGTTTAAGGAATATTGGTTTAATAAATTAATAATTTTCATTTTTGAGACTTARYGTATCRGTAGATGGACCCATTAATGAAARAGRGGATGAGGTGGTTGAGACTTAATGGAGGGATAAGGTGGTTGAGACTTAATGGGGGGATAAGGCGGTGAATAATGGGGAAGGGAGGATAAGGCAAGGGGGGAACACTCGGGAAGGGGTCTTCTTTGGTTTTTGGGTAAGATTTTCATACGAGAAAAGGAGAAGGTGAACAAAGGAGTCTTAGACTGGATATGTATTTTTTGGATTTACTGGCAGCTTGCTTGAGGACTTTCACAGGGGGCACTTGTTGCTGGGAATTTTGGGTTTGAGGGCCAAGAGACCGTAAAGAATCCTGGAGCTAGGGAGCTGGATAGATTGTTCCTAGCTGGCTGGGAGGTTAGTCAGTTTTGGGCAGAGCTTCAACTTGGGTACAGAGTTGGAGAACAACATCAGTTTGAGGTATTTTCATTATTATGTTGTGTTCATTATTGTTATGTTGTTCATGTTCATTATTTATATATTATTCATAACAACCATGTTGAATATGTGGTTTATTATCATGATGCTCATAAATTTTAATTCTGTTGAACATGGTTATATGTTGAATAATAAATTGTAAAGAATTTAGGATAACATTTATATATATTTAAATTTATGTTTTTAAGGCTCTTTGGACAAGCCTTACACATGGTATCAGAGCCTTAGTTTAAAATCTGGGGCCAAAGGCCCACCTACCCAACCATCCTCTTGACTCTTGACTGAAAGCTACGTTATGTGTCCTGTAAACAACCCTAAAATCCTCTAAAACTTTAAAACTTGTTGACCTGTATAATGAAATCCATGAAAGGGGTTATGCAAACAGAAATGGTTAGACACACATCAATACTCTGTATATAGAAAATATAAGGGAGTGTGTACATAAATGTATACAAATCTGGGCCAAGCTCCAGCTCCACCTAACGTGCAAGCCAAACACACAATTTTTTTTATATATACAGATATATATATATATATATATATATATATATATATAAACGATATGCACATTGAAAATGAAAATA
>ML792347.1:243928-269571 GCA_009831015.1 Picea engelmannii
ATCTTTGAGAAGATGGAAGCACCTCCCAATTGATCGAATAGGTCATCGATCCTGGGTAAGGGGTACTTGTTCTTTATGGTTACCTTATTGAGTTGTCTATAATCTATGCACAGTCGGAGGGTACCATCTTTCTTTTTCACAAATAGGACTGGTGCTCCCCATGGATACACACTGGGCCAGATATAGCCTATGTCCATCATTTCTTTTAGTTGTAATTTAAGCTCAACTAGCTCGGGTGTGCTCATCCTGTAGGGTGTCCTAGACACTGGCATCGCTCCCGGTGCAAGTTCTATCGAAAAGTCAATGTCCCTTCTCGAAGGTAAACCCGGTACCTCTTCCGGAAATACATCTCTATATTCTCTTGGTGTGGGGTGGTCTTTGATGCTTGGTTTGTCATCTTCAATTGATTCCAACACCTATATCACATATAGTGGACATCCCTTTCTGCAATACTTTCTCATTTGAAGGGTTGATATTCGTCTTACCGAGACAGGTTTTTGGATCCCTTGAAGGGTTATCCTTCTTCCTTCTTCACTTACACATTCTAAGGTTTTATGGTAACAGTCCAGTCTGGCTTTATATGTGGCTAGCCAATCCATACCAATCAACATGTCATACGATCCTAAAGGTAGTACGTTAAGGGTTGCTTGGGTGGGTAATTCACCCATAGTGAATTGGAAAGCTGGTATGACCTCCGCTACCTTTCTTTTGGTGCCAGTGGCTAACTGTACCAACCATGGCTTGGCGTGTTTATGTGGCTGTAATTTACACTTATCAACAACCTTAGGGGCTATATAACTCAAATTTGAACCAAGGTCAATTATAATAGACACTAGATGGTTGGTGATCATACCTTCCATCTCCACTACTGAAGCTTGGTGGTCAGCTTGTTTATTATCCATGGCTGCATAAATTTGTGGCATACTCCTGGCCACGTCATTGATGGTGGTAGCTTCTTGAACGTTGTAAATTCTCCGATTGTTCTGTTGTCGGTGCGGGCAGTCCCTTAGTAGATGTTCTTCTCCACAACCCCAATATTTTAAGGGTTCTTTCTTTGGGTTATCAATCTTTCCTGGGGTAGATCCAAAAGGTTTATTTCCGCTCTGGGAGAGGAAATTCTGCTGCTGTACACTTCGGGTTGGGAAACTCATCCTTGAGTCATTTTTATAGTTTTTAAATCTTGGGGATTTAAACCCCCTTTTCTGGAATCTCGAACTATTCTTTTGCTTCTAGCCTTCACAAGGTTCTGTCCGATGCCCAAGTTGTTCATAACAATATCTTGCCTTTCAGATAGTATCTTCTAGGGTCTTTGGCTCGTCAAACTCAATCATTTTCTAATAGTCCTTAGGTAGTCCACTAATGAATCCTTGCACCTTTTCCTTTTCTCCTTTTATATAGGGTACGTACGAGGAATCTGCTGACATATTCCTCTATGGTGCGTTGCCCCAACTTGAGTTCATAGAATTCTTTAGTCTTTTCGTCGAAATACTTTTCCGACGGATACTTCTTCCTGAAGTATTTCTCAAACCATTCCCAAGATAGGTCTTCTTCGTGAATCCCTTTTACGTTCTTAAGGTCTTCCCACCAAATGGAAGCCTTCCCATTCAGGTTGAAAGTGGCTACTCGGGCCTTCAAATTTTCCGAGAAGTCATGGACTCTGAAATACTTCTTTAGTCCAAGCAGCCAGGCCTCCGCTTCCTCTCCCTTCTTTATTTCACCGTAGAAAGAGGGTGGTTTGGCCTTCTTGAATTCTTCCATATTATGATTTTTGGAATGATTTCGCTTCTTCTGTTTTCTTTGGGAATAAGAACTAGTTATGCTACTAGAATATCCCTCTGAGTCGCTAGTTTCCTTTCTAGAGGAATCATCTAACGCTTGTCCCTTATCTCTAGGGTGAACCTTTCTCGAGGTGCTCCTCACAGTGTGGCCACTTAAAGGACCACGTTTCCGTATCCCAGGTGGGCTTTGACTTCTCTTTGTCTGTCGTTGGTCTGCGTGACTAGTGTCAGGTCCATGCTGCAATTGTCTTTGCATGTCGGATAAGCTCTGCAGCAAGACTGCATTAATTTTTGTTTTCTTCTCTTGCTCTTTTATCAACCTCTCATTGTCGGCCTTGCAGCTCTGTAGTTCGACAATGAGGCTTCTCACAGTCTCAGCTAGATCTGGAGGGGTTTCTACCGCTCTCCTTTCGTCAGACTCTTCGTCTCTATTGTGGGATCCATCCCCCACTTCGTGGTGCATCACCATTCTATGTGTCTGCAGTTTCCCGCGGTTGATCGTCTGCTTGTTGTGCAAGAAAAAAAACAGTTGTTGTTAGTCAACATTATATTCATTCACAATCATCGCATAATTCATATTTTTCAAATGTATACACACAATAGGGGGGTTAGAATAGAGAGTTACTCCTTTTAAGAGTACTTCAGATGGAGTTTCTACGCAACTCGTCCATGAGCCCAAGCAGGCCAAGTGTTGTAACCATGCTCTGATACCAATTTGTCACACACCCACTACGACAACTAAGATTTTATTTTTCTTTACGTCTTTTCTTTGAGGAACAGAATCTCCGAATTTCTATGGGGCCTAGTGCAGACCCTCCCTTCCCTTATCCTCCCCCATGTGATCGTTGGCTATGACCACAGGCCTTACCAAAAAGGCACTTCCGGCTTTCACGATTCGGGGAATCGCGATGCAAGCGTTCCACTGTTCTCTGTCTTTCGAAATGCCGAAACCCGAAAGGGTCTAACAAATCCTTAGCTCTTCCCTTGGGTCACTTTTCATATGACTGACCCTATGACCTAGTGTTGTTCCTCTAATTGCTTTCGGGGTTTCACGATTCGGGAAATCGCGATGCGAGCGTTCCTCCTTTCCCTCCTATTCCTCTGATGTCCAAAACCCCGGTGGCCTTAGATCTTCACCACGCGTCCCTACAAATGGGCGGTCCAGATTCTTTCGGGACTCCTCCTCCCTACCACAAGACCTTGTTCGGTGACCTAGGGCTCATTCACAGAGCGCATCGGGGTTTCGTGTACTGGGATTTCGCGACTGATGAAGACGAGGGGTCTTGCCCTTGTGTTTCCCAGGTGCCGAAACTCCGAAACCTATTCACGCTAAACCGATTCGGGGTTTCGCATATCGGGATTTCGCGACTGGCGAATACGAGGGAACTTGCCCTTGGGTTTTCCGGGTGCCGAAACACCGAAACGCCAAAACCTATTCACACTAAACCGATTCGGGGTTTCGCATATCGGGATTTCGCGATTGGCGAATACGAGGGAACTTGCCCTTGGGTTTCCCGGGTACCGAAATGCCGAAACGCGAAAACCTATTCACGCTAAACCGATTCAGGATTTCACATATCGGGATTTCGCAACTGGCGAATACGATGGAACTTGCCCTTGGGTTTCCCAGGTGCCGAAACGCCAAAACCTATTCACGCTAAACCGATCCAGGGTTTCGCATATCGAGATTTCGTGATTGGTGAATACGAGGGAACTTGCCCTTGGGTTTACCGGGTGCCGAAATGTTAAAACCTATTCACGCTAAACCGATTCGGGGTTTCGCATATCGGGATTTCACGACTGGCGAATACGAGGGAACTTGCCCTTGGGTTTCCAGGGTGCTGAAACGTCGAAACGCCAAAAACCTGAGAGAACCACTCTCTCTTATCTAAGGTTTCGAGACTCAGATCACATGATCCTTCAGTGGGTTCTTGGGTAATTATCCCTAGGCTTAGTGACCAGACTGAAAATCCTTCCTAAATCACCGAGCTATGAACTCTGTGACAGGGGTGAAGTAAACTCGCGGGTTTACTAAAACAATAGTCTTTTCAAGGAACTCACTCTGGCTCTGGAATGCGAGGGAACTTCCCGGAAGGAGGTGCCTTCGAGGAAATCAAACCAAGGCATAGTGCGAGTCAAGTAAATAGGACAAATCTCAAGGGAACAGACTCGTAATATGAACTTGTTCATTCTATATATAAACTGATTATGGTCATATAAGTATAAGCATGCGTCCATTATTTCCGATCAAAACACCAGGCAAACACTTCTATACAGAAACCATTTATGAGTGTACAAACATGAGTATGCATTCTAGGATATTCAATTCAAGATACAAGATATCAACACTTATCAGAAAACACCAGGTGTGACGCGACTGTTGAGAGGGGTGCTCGTTTCCACCCAACCGTAGGCTCAGTGACTCCAAACGGATTTACCACTAGCCACCCCTGAGCTAGACCACGATGCTTGAGGTTCAATTTTCTACTTCCAGCTCAACGGAAGTTAAGGACGAAGGTTACTCTCCTTCTCTTATGTTCATAACTCCCTGTGTTTCCAAATTTTCTCCAGTTCTTCCCCGCGATCCCTGTCGCGTGCGTTCTCTCCTCCTTGCTTACCACACTTCCTCTCTTGCCTTTTCTCTGCAAGATTGCATGTGGCACGAATTTCCTCATCCGCGGTCAGGTCTGGGAGCTATTACGGATGGGTGGTTTACCCCCATCCCCTCATTAACTCTTGAGGAGCCTCCCCACTTACCAATCTGGTGGGAAATCCATTCCGTGGTCAGAGAGTTGCTTTGGTTTTTTAGCAAATAAAACCAGTACGGTACTGGCTCGGTGGAAGTTAACGCAACCATTCCAGGTCCCTTCCACCACCTCTCATTAGCCATCGTGGTCTCTTTTAGCACATCCCCCTCCCAGCAGCCATGCAACACATATTCATAACATAATTTACATTCATCGACCTTTTATAAAAAGGTCCGTCAAATCAAACATTCACGTCTTTGAGTTTGCCATAGTTCTTGGCCAATATAGTTATTTTTACAGACCGGGGGAAACATGGTGTTACACTAGAGAGGCAGTTGCACCTTACCCCAGACACCGTCTCTTGGGAACTTTTTGAGGAAGGGTTTCGAAGGAAATATCTACCCGCTTACTACGAGGAACAACAGGTGGGAGCATTTCATGCTCTAGTACAGGGAAACAAGATTGTGGAAGAGTAGAAGATCAGGTTCATGGAATTGGTAAAATATGTTTCATACATGGATAATGATCAACGACAAAACACTTTGTCTATGGGTTAAACCCTAATATAAGGGCCATGGCATGGATGTGGAAACCTTCTTCAGTAGCGGAAGCAGTTGAAAATGCATGTTATGCCTAGGAACACATGAGCTTAAACGAAGGTATGCGATCGACCTTTCCACATCATCCTGGATTCGTGGGGAAGGCCCCTAGGACCTTCTCCAGGGGAGGGATCTTTAGGCCACCTCCTTATGGTAATAGAGTTGCACCAAGGACAATTGATACAGGTATTTAAATGGCAGCAAGTGCAGCATGTTGCTCATCACCAACGACGCAGGCAGGTCCACGACCTTCTGAGGGAGCAACTAGTAGGGGCAGGGGTTCTAGGGGAAGGAACTTATTTAGGAGATCGTCACAGAGCAGTGCACATGTTCCATCTCATGTTACATGTTGGCGATGTGGAGGACCCCATTACCAACGTGACTGCCCAGAGTTGCAAGTAGGATTTGTGCATAGAGAAGGAAAGGCCCCGATGGGGAGAGCAAATGGTAGCCACCAGATTTATGCAGCAATTAATAATCGCCAAGTAGAACATCAATCCACGATGGTGGAGTCATCAAGTATGCTAAATCATATCAATGTTAACATTTTATTTGATTCTAGTGCTACGGATAGTTTCATTTCACCATCTGCATTAGAAAAGAGTGGTTTGGCAGCGTACGAGCACGACGACTTTAAACAAGTCGAGATGGCTTCGAGGGAAAAACAAGCGATAGGACCTAGCGTTGATAATTGTCCAGTAGACCTAGGAGTGTGTACTACCAGGTTGAAGGTATACGCCATTGCTCTCGAGACATATGACCTAATCATTGGAATGGATTGGTTAGAATCCCATCGAGCTATGATAGATTGTTTCGCAAAAAGGGTGCTTTGTGTTGACGATGAAGGAAGGCCAGTGGAGATCCATGGTGTATGGAGAAAGGTGTCTCTATGATTTATCTCAACTATGAAGGTTAAGCGGTGCATGAGGCAAGGGTGTCGACTATATGTAGTGGAAGCAGTGAATGGAAGGAAAGGAAAGGACCCGCCTTGGATTAGTACTCAGTATTGTCAGAGTTTAAGGATGTTTTTCTGAACAAGTTGTCGGGGTTACCTCGTGAGAGGGAGCTTGATTTTACTATTGAGCTAAAACCTGGTGCAAAACCAATTTCCAAGACTCCGTATAGGATGACAGTGCCAAAACTTTGTGAGTTGCAGATGCAGCTGAAAGAGCTACTCGACTTAGGGCTAATAAGGCCCAGTGTCTCACCTTAGGGTGCACCAGTAATTTTTGTGAAGAAGAAGGATGGTTCCTTATGATTGTGTATAGATTACAGGGACTTGAACTGTGCTACAGTGAAAAATAGGTACCCAATGCCACGAATAGATGATCTCTTCGATCAGATGAAAGGAGCAACGATATTCTCAAAAATTGATTTGCGATAAGGGTATCACCAGTTAAAGATTAAGGAAGGCAATAGTCCTAAAAATGCCTTTCGAACTCGGTTTGGGCATTACGAGTTCGTTGTAGTACCTTTAGGATTGACCAATGTGCCAGCAGTATTCATAAGCCACATGAACGGTGTATTCCAGAAGTACTTATACCACTTTGTACAAGTCCTTTTAGATGATATCCTCATCTATTCCAAAAACGAAAGAGAACATGAGGAACACTTGCGAGTGGTGTTGTCCTGCCTTAGAGAGAACAAATTGTATGGGAAGTTGTCGAAGTGTTCCTTCTTCCAGAAAGAAATCCACTATTTATGTCATATCATTTCCGGTGAAGGAATCTCTGTGGACCCATAAAAGGTAAAGGCCATTATGGAATGGCCAGTGCCAAAAAATGCTCATGAGGTAAGAAGCTTCATGGGGCTAGCAGGTTATTATCGGAGATTTGTGGAACAGTTCTCTAAAATAGCAAAACCCAACACCACTTTGTAGCACAAGGGGGTCAGGTATGAATGGACAGAAGAATGTGATAGTGCATTCATCAAGCTTAAGAGGTTACTAACTAGTGCACCAATTCTACGAGTGTCGGATATGGAAAAGGACTTCACAGTCTGCACAGATGCCTCGAAGCAAGGGTTGGGGGTCGTGCTAATGCAAGATGGAGGAGTGATAGCTTATGCGTCAAGGAATTTGAAGCAACACGAGGAGATTTACACTACTCATGATTTAGAGTTGGTAGCTGTAATGCTAGCTCTGAAACTTTGGAGGCACTATCTAGTGGGGTGAAACTTTGAGCTCAAAACGGACCATCAAAGTTTAAAACATCTCTTCGCTCAAAGGGATCTGAATGCCAGGCAAAGGCGGTGGAGTGAGTTTATGAGTGAGTACGATTTTGGTATTTCTTACATTAAGGGAAAAGAAAATGTGGTCACGGATGCCTTGAGCAAGAGATCACGTGTCTTCTCCTTGGCACCCTTAAAGGTCAATCCGAGGGAATGTGTGTTGACACAACTCCTTGGAGATAGTTGGTATTTAAAGGTTACTTCAAACCTTGAGAGTGGGAGGCAGTTAGATCCAAAGTATGATGGATATAGCCTAGAAGTAGATGGACTATTAAGATATCGAGGAAGGATGTACAACCCCGAAGGTGGGGATATTTGAGGCATCATACTGAAGCTCATAGAGCACTTTAATGTGCGCATCCGGGTGTGAAGAAAATGTATGCAGACATGAGGAAGCTCTTCTTCTGGGTAAGCATGAAGTGCGATGTAGTCCATTTCGTTGCCAAGTGCTTAGAGTGTCAACAAGTGAAAGCTGACCACCATCACCTGGCAGGTCTCCTACAACCACATGATGTTCATATGTCAGAGTGGGAAGTTATTTCCATGGATTTTGTTGTGGGGTTTCCGCTCACATCTCATAGACACAATGCCATCCTTGTGATAGTTGATAAGTTGACCAAGAGTGTTCATTTTATTCCGGTTAGAGACACTTACGATGTCACTGATGTGGCACGTGTGTTTGTAAGTGAGGTCATCCATATGCATGACATACCCAAGAAGATCATTTTAGATAGGGATTCCATATTCACTTCTAGGTTTTGGACAAGTTTGCAGTCAGCGTTGGGGACTCAGTTGAACTTAAGCACAACTTATCATCTTGAAACAAATGGGTAAACTGAGAGAGTAAATCAGGTTATGGAAGACATGCTTAGGATGTATGTCATGGATAATCAAACCCATTGGGAGAAGTACCTACCTTTGGTAGAGTTTGCCTACAATAACAGTTTTCATAGCTCCATTGGAATGCCACCCTACGAAGCTCTGTACGAAAGGCCATGCAAAACACCGTTGAGTTGGGAAAGATTAGAACACTGCGTGACAGTTGGGCCAGAATTATTTCAAGAGATGGAGGAACAGGTGATTCAGATTAGGTAGAGACTAAAGGAAGCACAGGATAGACAGAAAAGTTATGCGGATACACACAGGATTGACTGAAGTTATAAAGTGGGAGATCAGGTTTTCATTCGTATCATGCCTAATAAGAGTACCATTCAGTTCGGGAAGGGGACAAAGTTGTCACCTCGATTTATAGGGCCGTTCAAAATCCAAGAGAAAATTGGACCCATTGCCTATCGTCTCATACTTCCACCCCACTTGCATAAAACTCATAATGTTTTTCATGTATCTATTCTACCTCATTATGTTGATGACGAATCACATAAGCTAAATTGGAAGGAATTGCAGGTATCGGACACAGGAACCCTCACGGTAGAACCGTTACACATATTGGACCATAGAGTCCGACAGCTCAGGAGCCGTCTGGTAGACCAAGTTAAGGTCCAGTGGGACAAGTTTAGTCCAGGATCTGCTACTTGGGAGGATGTCGAGACATTACGACGAGATTATCCCTCACTTTTTTTTACCACCTCGAGTATATGTTTATCGAAGGTTGGGTGTATGTAACACCACCTTTTGACTTAGGCAGCTAGGATTACCTGAGGCCTAATCACCTTTATTTTCTATTCACTGTGAAACTATTAATGATACACTTGAACTTTTAAGATGTATGAACCTTTATGAATGTTTAAACGTTACTTGAATGATGATGGATATGATGCGACCCACTATGTGAATGTAAATTCTATGAATGTTTAAATGTTATTTGAATGATGATGGATATGATGCGACCTACTATGTGAATGTAAATTCTATAAATGTTTAAATGTCACTTGAATGATGATGGATATGATGCAATCTATTATGTAAATGAAAATTTTATGAATGGGTAACGTTAATTGAATTATGGGGATAATATGAGATCTATTTCTAACTTGAAAACTTTGATATTAAAGTTGTTGGTACGTGGATACCGAATTGAGATTATGGTTGTATGCAATTACATGATGATAATGCATAGATATGCATGAGTTTGTGTTATAGACTAATCTACAGGTCATTGGGCTAATGAAATAGCCAAGGGATAATGGTAATGAAAGTGGATATCATGACCATCGACCGAGAAACAATATGGTATGAATCTTTGTATATGAAATTATATTGGTTTGAATGTGTTGCTATGATATGTGGATCAGTGCAGGATTTCAGGTGGTGAGACTGCCTAAAACTAAATAAACGATGACAGAATTCCCAGCAACACGGTGCCACTGTATATTCCATTGTAGGGTGTGGACCCTAGTCCCGTTAGGAGGGGTGGAGCCATTTCCCACCGTGTATCCTTCGAAACTTGGAGTCATGGGAGGACGGTGTTAGCTCACGCTCCCCTAGACATGTGATGATGATTGCCAGTTGCCTGCAGGGGAAGCTTGGTCAAGATAGTGACACTTCCGCTTACGGGTTCTATTTGGAGTTAGGTCAATATAGTTGACGCTCCAAGATAGTCCAGCAGAGGAAGGATAGGAATGGAAGATGGAAGTAAGTTAGGGAGGAAGGATGAATAGAAATAGTTGAGAGTGTATGGAGATTTGTCTTATGGTGGAATTTATTGATTTTCCTTCTAAAAAGAAAATGTGTATATATGTATATTCATAATTACTTAACTAAACTACAATTGTCTAAATAAACGTTGTTGAGCTAGATTATGGTAATTAAGGGATTTCGCAAACAATTGATTGGTTTATTATCTTTTATAAATTGAATAGTCTTGTTGATTGGATTGGATGCATACAAAAATTACTATAGAGGTGATAGTATTGTTATTAGTACATGCATGAGACTTGTATGTACTAGCTACACATGCATTTCTTACACATGTACACTAGTATGTATGAGTTTTCTTGGCTTACTTATTGATAATGTTGTTTATTGGATATGAATGTGTGAACCATGTGTCATTTCCCTTGTATCGTAAAATACTTTAAGTCATGAAAGGTGGGTGTATGTAACAACCCTAATTAATTAATTAATTTTCATAATTAAATATTTGTTTAATGTATATTAGTTTAATTAATTAATTAATTAATTGTCGTGATTAAATATTTGTTGAATGTTTATTAGTTTAATTAATTAATTAATTAATTATCATGATTAAATATTTGTTTAAGGAATATTGGTTTAATAAATTAATAATTTTCATTTTTGAGACTTAATGTATCGGCAGATGGACCCATTAATGAAAAAGGGGATGAGATGGTTGAGACTTAATGGAGGGATAAGGTGGTTGAGACTTAATGGGGGGATAAGGCGGTGAATAATGGGGAAGGGGGGAACACTTGGGAAGGGGTCTTCTTTGGTTTTTGGGTAAGATTTTCATATGAGAAAAGGAGAAGGTGAACAGAGGGAATTTTAGATTGGATATGTATTTTCTGGATTTACTAGCAGCTTGCTTGAGGAACTTGCTTGAGGACTTTCACAGGGGGCACCTGTTGCTGGGAATTTTGGGCTCGGGGGCCAGGAGATCATAAGGAATCCTGGAGCTAGGGAGTTGGATAGGTTGTTCCTAGCTGGCTAGGAGGTTAGTCAGTTTTGGGCAGAGCTTCAGCTTGGGAACAAAGTTGGAGAATAGCATCATTTTGAGGCATTTTCATTATTACGATGTGTTCATTATTGCTATGTTGTTCATGTTCATTATTTATATATTATTCATAACAACTATGCTGAATATGTGGTTTATTATCCTGCTGCTCATAAATTTTAATTCTGTTGAACATAGTTATATGATGAATAATGAATGGTTGTATGCGGAATACTAAATGGTTATATTTTTTTAAGGCTCTTTGGACAAGCCTTACAATCATGAACTCATAGAAGTTGAAACAAATTGCAGTTCACATTTACAAATTCTTTTAACACTGAGAAATTGAATATCAACTACGCATGAATTGCAACACTATTTCTACGAGAATTAGAATTGCAACAGACTATGAAATGAAATAATTACTGAAACAAATGAACATAATGGAAAGATTAAATCCTACGCTAGTATACAAGTAGTACCTGACTAAGGAGGGGGGACAAACCCCTTAGGAAAGGTAGAGCTACGAAACCAGGATCATGCAATCACCAACACATCAACACGCGAATAAGAGCGGAAAGGAAAAATTATATTGCAAAAGTATGAAAATACAATAACAATCGAATGCTTATCACCAAAAATTCCTCGCCCCAACTTTGGGGAAGTTGAGGTCCTTATACAATATGATTATTGTCTAAAATTATACAAAGGAACGGACGAACAACCATGAGAATCTGGTTGTTCATCTTGTTACAATGATTTTTCTAATTTTAGAGAAGGTCTACGTATGCTGACTTGGTCACAAAACCGATTCTTCTTTTGGTCATCCATTTTAGTCCTGTCACTTTCCTTTACAAAGACTATTTCCTAACCATTGGTTGCAACATTGGTTGTTGTGCTGGAGGCTTTATATTTGGAGTTGCAACAATGGTGTACTTAGAGTCACAACAACAAAAAATGTGTTTGGAATCGTAGGAACTGAAAACGTGTTGGAGTCACAACGGTTAGTTGGAGTCGCAACATGAAGAGTACACTCAGAGTTGCAACAATTGGATTGTTCCTGGAATTGCAGTAGAGATGTATTGCAGCCACTGAGAGGAGTTGCAGTTGTTGTATTACTCTTGTATTAGTACATGAAAGTAGCAAGTTCCTTTAAGAAATATGCAAGAATATTGTAATAATGGCATGTGGGGAAGGATTCATACCTTAGTGATAAATAAGGCAAACTAGATAAGGAAAGTATCAAAAAGGAAGTGACCAATGGAAAATGGAAAGCAAAAGGGGATTAGACGGGTGCTGAAAGTATGCCAATTTAGGCACCCGTCATCTCCCCCGACCCAAAAATGTTGCATGTCCCCATACAACCAACAATCACTAAGTGTTAGAAAAGTCAGGGTGACCCTGGGGGTCACTGACACCATATATTACCTCTTCTATTGCTTCATTCTTCTCATTGGTATCATGTTCTGTTGGAGCTCCTCTATTTTCTTTCTCTATCTGTGTCTAGGTGGCTTTGTCAACCATCATGAAATGTGTAGCCTGGACAACTACCTCTTTTGTCTCTTTAAGTTGGGCTCTTTCTTGTGAGTTGTTGAAGGGTTCATCTACAACAAGAGGACTTGTTGCAAGGTAACCTGATTTCTCAGGTGTTGTTTGTTCCTCAAGCTCATCTTTGAGCATTTTTAAATATATCTAAAGCTTCAAATTTTTCATTCTTAACATTTTGTTTTCTTTCACCAAATATGCATAAATAGGTAGAGAGTGTGGGATGCTTACCCATCTGGGAGTGATCTTTTGTTCTAGAGCAGTAGTTTATGTTTGTGGTTCTTGTAGCCCACGGTCTGGTGCATCAGCTGAGTCATTGCCTGACGGTTCCTGTTCTTCTTATGAATGGGTAGGTTGTTCTATAAGAGGTCCTCCTACTGGTTATTGTGTGATAGTAGGGGCCTTTGGTTCCACTTCTTGCTTCTCTTTTGTAGTAACAACATTTGATTCATCAAGGGTGCCTCTTGTTGTTTCAGCAAGAGGCATTGTTTCTTGTTTGTTTTCCTCAATTATGCTTAATGTTTTATTAATGAGAACTTCTAGCTTTATTATGTCTGTTGTACTGTCGGATTGCTTGGTCTTGTCCATTTGAGGCCTTTGAGAATGTGTTAGGTCCTTTGTCTCTATTGAACTTAATTATTGAGAAGAGTTCCCCACTGGTTATTGTGGATCAGTGGGTGCTTCCACCTCTAACTCTTCTTCATCTGAATATGCTGCCAGGAGAGCATTGAGACCTTCTCCAAGAATGCCTTGGTCTAGTTCTCATGTGTCATCCAAGGCCTCATCGGCTTCTAGATTAATGTCCTCCTCTGGTTATTGTGTGACAGGGGAGGGTTTTGGTTCTTGTGTGACGAGGGAGGGTTCTGGTTCTTCTTTTTCTTGGTGCTCCTCCTAGGCTTGTTCCTTGGGTTCTTCCATTCTCTTATTTTTACGATGAGTTGTAGTTGGGTGGTTGGTTCTAAACTTTCTTGGAACAGGGGTTTGTCATTTTGTGAATCCTCTAACTCTCTTTGTGGGGGGTCAGTTAGATTTTGTTTCCACATCACTGTCGTAGTTTGTTTTTACCGAAGTTGCAGTAGGCTGGCCCTTTTTCCTGGTTAACCTCCTATATTTCTTTGGTGGGGGAGTCACAGTGGCAAGATTTGTTGTATCCATGGAATTATTCCCTAGTGGAGGAGTTATAACATCTAGACTCATTGTATCTCTAGTATTGGTACCTAGCGAAGGAGTTGCAGCTGCGGTTGATGCTAGAAGGGTAGGCGTCGCCTGTTGGGTATCCCAAAGTCCAGCCACTTCGCCTTCAATGAGCAGAACAGTTGGTTGGACGATGTTGTTCTAGGTGTGACCTTTTGCAATGCATGCTCCACCAAGAGATTTATAAGTTCATGGTGAGATACAACTTATGTCGGGTTCTTTTCCACATTGAACCAGCATGACCGTCGTCTGCAATGTTTGGAACAAGAAATATGGCAAGTTGACTGGTTGGTTGTGGCGTAGATGGTCAAGCAATCGGATATACTGAATGTAGACAATGTCGTAGCAACCTTCGCAAGTGAAGTATCGTTGCGCAAAGATAACCACATCCCCCCATGGGTGTGGCAAAGATTGACGTTCAAAACATGTTCCTTTCTTTACCAAAGCTTCTTCGACCTCGAGGAATTATCTAAGAACTTCAGGTTGCGAAATTATTCTCGTGTACCATCATTCACATGTCCTCGGTAGGCCGGTGACCTCTGCTAATGTTTCTTCCGTGACTTTTATTTGTGCCCCAACCATTGTGGAGTGCCAGGCTCTGTAATTCAGGGTAAATTCTAGCGTTATCTCATCATTATATCCCTATAAACATAACACATATTCATCCATCCAACATGTCCTAGAATTTGTTTGATGTTGTCATAAACCTTAAGTAGCATTAGTTCAATTGCCTCTCTGCATATAAGTGAGCCTCCCATGGCTCCTTTCTTCTGCTAATTCTGAGTGTTGGTGTTTGCAGGGGCTATGTGAGTTTTCAGGTGGAGAATTTTGAATTGTGGCAATGAGGGTGGTGGGTATGGGGATCGTGAATATAGCAATGATGATCTGGTGTGGCGGTTATGGAGGAATCATAATAGACACATGCCATTAAAACTTACTAATTGCACTTTATGATAGGAACACGTACATGTCATGTCTTACCTTGAGTGGAAGTACTAGTACTGATCCAGCTGGATATTGGTGGCCACCCACCTATTCCAACTTGCTCCTTTTGACAGTTTTAGTTCATCACGTTCTTTTGTAATTCTTTGTAATTGTGGGTTCTACACTTTTGAGGCTATCTGAAGCCCTACACAACTGCCAGGTAGAGATTGGTGGCTTCCCACCTAATCCAATTGGCTTATTTTGGAAGTTTTCATGTTAGTACATATTTATGTACTTCCAGGGACGTTTTGGGGCCCTAAATAGTGTTTTTTTGGCTTGACACAATCAAATTATAGATGGAGTCAGAGTTTGACAACATAATGTGTAGTTCTCGAAAAGACATTTCCAACGGGCTATCACGCGCCTAAAATGAAGGTCGTATGCAAAAGTTACAACCCTGGGAAGTTGAGGTACCAACTTACCCATCGAGGCCCACATAACTTTTGGCGTTTAATCTCCTAGGGTTAGTTTTTTGGATGTCTAGGGTTTTGGCATTCATGAGTAGTGTTAAAAAGGCCTCTAGAGCCTCATTATAATCATTCTTCTTAGACGGATGCGCATAGCAGCCACATCTCTTCTCAGACATAGCTACCACCATTCGAGCAAGTTGTTTTTAGTTATGCAGTTTTACAGTTTCAACTTATTTTATTTATTCAATAGAAGTTATTGTTCACTGGATATATGTTGTTGTTCTCTGTATCTTTTTGTTATTGTATTCACTCTGTTATTTATTTCGTTTCGCTCATAAATCTGGATCAATGGTATCAGAGCAGTCTGCTCTTCATTTTATTTTTTTCGTGCATGTCCCCGACAATATCTAGTTACAAGAAGTTGGGACTCGAACGAGTCAAGGCTTTGCAAGATAGATCGTGTCAAGCCTGACAACAACTCATGGGGGATGAAAAGAAAGATGATGGAGTAGTAGATGCTTTTAAACTGTTTCTCAAGGAAGCCCGTGCGCGATAAAGGAACAAAATGATGGACAACTTTGCACAGATCCTTCGACGACTGCCCATAGGAGATGCATCTTCATCAAGTGGCTATGCAACCCCCTTCAAGGTATAAGTAACTTTTGATATTCCATTATTTGAAGGGTTGATAGATGCGAATGTTGTAGATAAATGGTTGAATATGCTCGAAGGGTATTTTTCGGTCCACAATTTTTTCGATAGGGAAAATATTACTTTTGCACTCCTCAAGGTCGTCCCCCATGTTAAGGACTGATGGGATACTTACTTTGAGCAAATGGCCATAGAAGAATCTGAAATATTTGTGATCTCCCCCACATGGGATTCCTTCAGGGATGCCATTAAAGAACAATACTACCTTGTTGGAAGCTACGAGGACCAATACACAAGATGGACTGCCCTCCGCCAGGAAAGGGACCAGACAATACCAGATTTCACCAATATTTTCCATACCCTATGCACCAAATTGGGTATCAAAGACTCTGAACGACATCTAGTGCTCAAATATAGCGGTTGTCTGCATAGATACATTCAAACATAAATGAAGTTTCTAGACATCCCATCATTGGGTACGACTTATAGATATGTTGTCAAGATCGAACAAAAATTTAAGCAAAAGAGGGGAGAGTTTGGATCTGCAAACTCCTCACAGACGAAGCAGGGAAAAGGCGACCCCAACCCACAAAACAAGGGACAGAGCTAAGATGTCCACTCTCAGGACAACCAGTCCAAGCCGCAACACAATAAGGGTAATGAGAAGTCGAAGAAGGACATGAGAAAGTGGTATGAATACCATAAAATCCCTTAGCACAACACCGAAGAATGTCACTCCAAGCAGTCACTAGTGGTCGAGTTGAAAGCTTCCGAGTCAGAGGCATATTCTGAATCTGAATCAAATCTAGAAGGAGGGAAGCAGATTATCGATGTCAAACCCAACGCCACTGTCGCTACTACCAAATTCCAACCAAGCGAACCAGAAGAACAAGAGGAAAGGAAATGCCTCTTTCACTCATAGATGTGGGTAAAGGGGGCTCCGCTTCATTTCATTGTCGATAGCAACAGTCAGAAGAACCCGATCTCAACAGAGGTCATCAAGCGGTTGGACCTATCGATGACACTGCACCTGCAACCCTACACCGTCGATTGGATTCACCAAGGAAGAGATCTCCATTTCAACCAACAATGTCGTCTGCCCTACGACATCAAGCCCTTAAAAGATGAGGTATTGTGTGATATTGCTCCCCTTGAAGTTTGTGATGTTCTTTTAAGACAACCATATCTGTGGAAGCGACATGTATTAGTCTAGACCCCACAATGTTGTTATTACTTTGGGTAGACAACAGGATACCAGAGGTAGAACCGCCTACCACTATTTCTTTAATCTCTCATAAGCAATGCAGTAAGGTCATTTCACTGACCGGGAAGTTCGTCTTCTTTGTGATCCGTGCTCACAAGAAGCAAAAGGTCACCACCACATCTGTGACCTCTACATAGAGCCTCTCTTTGCAGTAGAAGCAAGTGGACAGAATCGTGGAAGAGTACATAGACATCTTCTCCTTACCCACCGAGGTACCGACACACTACCAAGTCAAGCATCCAATTGATCTAACCCACGGTTCACCTCTGCCTAATGGACCAGTTTATTGTCACTCGCTAATGGAAAATGATGAAATCAAGCGTCATATCCAATAACTACTTCAATAGGGGCACATCAGACCCAACTCCTCCCCTTGCGGAAGCCCGATTGTACTAGTGCAAAAGAAAGACGAGACCTAGCGACTCTACATTGATTACAAAGCATTAAACAAAATCACAGTTAGGAACCGGTACATAATTCCCCAAATTGATGACCTTCTTGACCAACTCAAGGGGGGTAAGTTATTCAACAAGATTGACCTAAATCCTGGCCACCACCAGGTTCCCATTGAACCGACTGATGATGGAAGACAACTTTCAAATCTAAAGAAGGTCTCTTCGAATGGTTGGTCATGCCCTTTGGCTTAACAAATGCACCAACAACTTTCATGAGGTTGATGGATGATGTATTGAGACCCTTCACCAACTCTTTTGTGGTGGTATATCTAGATGACATCCTCATCTTCAGTCGAACTTGGGAGGAGCACGTGCAGCATATTCAACAGTTTTGGAGAACTCTGCGGTAGCACAAGCTATATGCCAACTTGGAAAAATGCTCCTTTGGCATGAATAGGGTCCAATACTTGGGCTACATTGTTGATGAACTTGGGGTACATGTCGATCTAGCTAAGATCCAAGTCATCCGTGACTGGCCAGCCCCGACCACACTAACCAAGCTTCGGAGCTTCTTGGGACTTGCCAACTTCTATCGACGGTTCGTGTTAGGATTCTCCCATATTGCATGGGCCCTTAGCCAAGTGACCAAGGGCAGTGGCAAGGCAAAGTTCATGTGGGGGAAAGCACAACAACAAGCATTTGTTGATATGAAGGATCGTTTGTGCTTGGCTCCAATACTCTCCTTACTCAATCTGCAACAATCGTTCAAGATTGAGACTGATGCATCCAACTATTTTGTAGGCACAGTTCTCACTTAGCACGGTCATCCGGTAGCATACCATAGTGATTACTCTCAGATGTTGTCCGAAAATACCCCACCTATGACAAGGAAATGTATTCCATTGTACAAGCATGTCGTCAATGGAAACATTACATTATGGGAAAAGAGACAATCATCCACACCGATCACAAGCCTCTACAGTTCATATAGACATAGGGGAAGTTGCAGAACGACCACCATCAGAAGTGGTCCACATACCTGCAGCAGTTCCATCTCAACATCAAGTATAATATAGGGAGCACAAATCGTGTCACTGACTGCCTTAGTCGACCTCCCGTGGTTGCACTCACCACCATTCTCCATTCTTGTGGGCATGAGGCATTTGAGTGGCCCCAACTTTATCAGCGAGATCCTTACTTCGCCAACACCTATCAACTCTTGGGTACAGTCGTGAATATCATCGATTTTCACATTCAGGACATACTATTATGCCATCTGGACCACCTATGTGTTCCTGCAAGCGAGCATGCAAAGCTGATTTGGGAGCCTCACTACAGTTGGATGGTAGGACATTTTGGCGTGGAGAAAATTGTGGTTGTTCTACAAAAACATTTTTATTGCCCAAAACTTCGACAGGACGTCAACAAGTATATAAGATATTGCATTGCCTGTGTCATTTCCAAGCCAACCATCAAGAAGCAAGGCTTATACACCCCTCTTCCTAGTCCCGAGAGGCCTTGGGAATCCATCTCGATGGATTACATGTCTAGCCTTTCGTCCACCAAGCAAGACAATGATTGTGTATTTGTGGTGGTTGATCGGTTTTCAAATATGGCCATTCTCACAGCTTGCAAGAAGAGAATCACAGCAACAGACACTGCCAAGCTCTTCTTCGAATGAGTGTGGGTCCATTTTGGGATACCACATACCATCCTCTCAGATCGGGACAACATGTTCCTCAGCACATTTTGGTTGAGTCTCTAGTCATTGTTGGACACAAGGCTCACTAAATCCACTGCCTTCCACCCTCAAATTGATGGCCATACAGAGGTCGTAAATCAGATGATTGTGCACATCTTGTGCATGTATAACTCTAAGCATCAATATACATGGGATGAGATTCTTCCCTATGTTCAACACATCTACAACAAGACTCTCCATAGCTCCACCGGCCATAGCCCATTTTAGGTGGGGTTGGGATTCCAACCCTTGGGTCCCATTGATGTTGCACTACCTATTGCAACCACACAGAAAAATCTTCCCATGTTTAATCTGAGGCCGACAAAGCCACCATATTCATTGAGTGGATTCAACACATCCACAAACAGGTCCATGAGATTTTGCAGAAAGCTAATTCTAAGTACAAGCATCGCCATGATCAACACCGGGTATAACACAAGTTTCAAGTGAGAGACAAGGTATGGTTACATTTGCAGAAAGAACGCCTTGCAGGGCCTCATTGGAAGCTCCATCCACTTTGCTATGGGCCTTACACTATCACAAAGGTTGTGGGAGCCAATGCTTTTGATCTCAACACTCCCCCCTTCCTTGGATTGCACCCATTGTTCAGTGTGGACCTCCTCTGAACATATTTTCCACCATTATTGGACACCTCAAAGATCCCAGAACAACTGACACCAACAGAGCTCAACCCTGACTGGATGGAATAGGCATCCACTGATCAGATAGTGGACACACAGGTCAAGGGCACTCGCCATCAGAGGATCCATCTTTATCATTTTTTCAAGGCAGGGTAGCTCGTACACCAAGGAAAATGGCACACCCAGGGCCAAATTCAAAAAAAAAATCCATACCTGATGGGGGCACTCAACACAATGGAGACCATTGGTTCCTAAGGGGGGAGGACTGATCTAGGTGGATATTGGTGGCCACCCACCCATTCCATCTGGCTCCTTTTGATAATTTTAGTTCAACATGTTCTTATGTAATTATTTGTAATTGTGGGTTCTACACTTTCAAGGTTGTCTGAAGCCCTACACAGTTGCCAGGTGGAGATTGGTGGCCGCCCACCTAATCTAACTGACTTTTTTTGGTAGTTTTCTTGTTAGTACATCTTTCTGTATTTTCAGGGCTATTTTGGGGCCCTAAACAGTGTTTTTTTGGCTTGCCACAGTCAAACAGTAGACAGAGTCAGAGTTTGACAACATAATGTGTAGTTCTCCAAAACATATTTCCAACAGACTATCACACACCTAAAACGGAGGTCGTATGCAAAAGTTACGACCCTTGGAAGTTGAGGTACCAACTTGCACATCGAGGCCCACGTAACTTTTGACGTTTCTTCTCCTAGGGTTAGGTTTTTGGATGTCTAGGGTTTTGGCATTCATGAGTAATGTTAAAAAGGCCTCTCGAGCTTCATTGTAATCATTCTTCTCAGACAGATGCATGTAGCATCCACATCTCTTCTCAAAGATATCTACCACCATTCGAGCAAGTTTTTTTCAGTTCTGCAATTTTACAGTTTCAGCCTATTTTATTTATTCAATATAAGTTATTGTTCACTGGATATATGTCGTTGTTCTCCATATCTCTGTGTTATTGTATTCAGTCTGTTATTTATTTCATTCCGCTCATAAATTTGGATCAAGTACGACGTTGTTGGATTTGTGGCGGCAGAGGTTGGGGTCTCATCAATGGTCCTAACCGAAATTGTAGCATCGACATTATGAATTATGTCAGCCGAGACCAGAATGATGACAGTGCTCATAAGGTGACAACTGCAAGCGGAGTTGCAACAATAAATGTTGTGGCGACAAAGCTACAATAACAGATGTTATGGTGCTAGTGGTATGGATAGGAATTGTAGCAATAATGGTACAAGAAGATGGTGAAAAAAATGAAAATGAAAATGAAGCTGTAAGCGGAGTTGCAACAACGTGAGTCGCATCAACGAAGATGCAACAATTGAAATGAGGGGGTTGATATTTGGGGAATGAAGCAATGTTGCAAGTGGAATTGCACCTAAGGGAATGAGAGGATGGAGATTTGTGTAATGAAGGAGGGTTGTAAGTGGATTTGTATCCACGACAATGGGAGAAGGGAAATTTGTGAAATGAGGGAAGGATGCAAGTGGAGTTGCAACCAAGGAAATGGGAGGGGAGTGGTTTGGGAAAAATGAAGTAGAGCTACAAAGGGGAGTTGCAGCAATGAGAACAGTTGTGGCAAAGGGAGTTTAGACAACATGAATAGTTGCGACAAATGGAGGTTGCAACAAATTTAGTGATGATTGCTTCAAGGATCTTATTAGTCTCCTCTACTTGTCCATTTTTGTGTGGGTGATATGGTGTTGTTACTATGCGCTTGATTTTTTAATTGTCCATCGGGTATCTAACAAGTCATGATGTGAATTGAGTTCCTCTGTCGGTCACTATCTCCCTTGGTATTATGAACCATACAAAGATCTCTTCATGGAGAAAATCCACTATTTCATGTTCGGTTGCTGCTGGAAGTGCTTTTTCCTCCATCCATTTTGTAACATAGTCTGTACAGACGAGGATGTAGGAGTGTCGATGGGAAGGTGGATTTATTGGTCCCACAAAATCAATGGCCCATTTGTCAAATGGTTCTAACACCATCTGTGGTTGTAGCAACATTTCATTTGCTTGTATGGGTCACCCTTGCGTTGACAGTTTTCACACCTCTTCACATACTCTTTTGCATCTATGAAACTTGTGGGCCAATAATACCCTTGGTGGAGTGCCTTGTACCCAATTCTTTTATATGCAAAGTGGCCCCAAAATGGCTCATCATGACAGACTTTTAGTATTTCATGGACTTCATTCTCTCGTACACATTTTCTGATAATCAAATTAGGCCTAGTGTAGAAGAGGCAACCATCAATCCATGCAAATCTTTCACTTTTCCTGACTATATTTTGTCGTTATGTAGGAGTCAATTGATGTGGAAGTTTGTTTGCAACCAAAATGTTAGTAATATCTGCAAACCATGATGAGTTAGTTGACACTGCAAAGAGGTGTTCATCTAGAAAATAATCTTCTACAGGAGGTTCATTCTCATTAGATGTTATTATGGAAAGGAAGTCAACAACTACATTAGCTTTTCCTGGTTTATCTAGAATGGTAATATCAAATTCTTGTAATAAAAACAACCATCCAATGACCCTGCCAATGGTGATTGGTTTGTTCATTAAATATTTGATAAGAACATGATCAATATGTAAGATTACATGATATCTAGTAATGTAGTTTCTAAACTTGTTTATTGCATGAATAACAACAAAAAACTCTTTTTCATTTACCGTATAGTTCAATTCTGCAGGCGAGAGATTCTTACTAACATAGTAAATTCCATATGGGTCCTTTCCTTCAAGTTATCCGAGAACAACTCCGATAGCGATGTCTGATGCATCTATGTAAATGTGGAATGGGATGGTCCAATCGGGCCCTCTTGGTACAAGAGCTTCAGATACTTTGACTTTCAATTCATCAAGCGCATGCTAACATGTCTTTGTCCTTACAAACTCAATGTCTTTGTTAAGTAAAGCGAATAATGGTAGAGCAATGTGTAATTTCCCTTTCCAAATAGAAGCTCCAGAAAAGGAGGCTTAATGGTCTAAACCACCCCGTTAGACTATAGTTAGGGCCAAAGAGGGGTAAACAGGGTTACTAGAGGTCACTCTAGTCATAGGTGTTATATTCGGAAAGTGACATTGAGTTAACAAGGGTTAACAACACTTTTAAGTCATTATGAGCTAAAAATAGAAGTCAACAGTGAATTAGGGTTTCAACAGTGATTTAGGGTTTCAGCATGATTTAGGGTTTTGGAAAGCTATAAAGGAAGGGTCAGTGACCTAATCCATCATTAGGCAGATTATGACTTGTCATTGAGGAGAAGAGGCGCATCTCAGGAGAGATAGTTCAGTGTATTCCAGGAGGAAGACACCAGTTGGTTGATTTCGGTGTTGAAAGACACACCCTAGTCACCGAGAAGATCATCCAGGTCTTCCATCATTCTTCATTGATTCCATAGTGCTCCAATATTCTGGGTATTATCTTTTAGTTGCTTATTTGTATTCCGGCTAAGATCCTTTTGTCTTTTGATCTAGCCGAGTGTTGTTATTTTATTATGCCGTAGTTGCTTATTTTCTGGCTAAGATCCTTTGTATGTTGATCTAGTCGAGTATTGTCAGTTATTCAGCCACATTCGGCCATTTTGTAATCCACAGAGATATCATAATACAAACTTGCAGTCCTTTGTCGCGTTTATTATTTGTATGATCATTTATATGATGTAAACCTTTGATCCTACAGACACATTAGCAGCGTTTCCCAGACTAACCAAGTTAAGAACATTACAGTGGTATCAGAGCTTTAGTCCTGCCAGCCCGTGACTAAAGACAATGAGTGCAGTAGAAGACCCAGAGGGTCGTGAACACGTAGGTGATGAATATGTCACTTACAACAGGCATCAGGGCAGAAGGCATAGGCCTGATTTTCCCCCTTTTCCTACTAGCTCAAAGGAAGAGGAAGAGGCACAGAGAGAAGCAGAGAGAAGGGAAGAGTGTGAGGTTGAGCATGAGGCAGAGAGGATGCTAGGAGACAGATATGAGCGACCAGAGGGCAGTGGCAAGGCCCCCATAAATCCAGAGGCAACTTTCATGCAAGTTATCAACAGTATGTTAGCTAGTCAACGGACCATGTCTCAATCCTTGGCACAGGTGGTTGATAGATTGGCTAGAGTGGGCACCCCAGATACACGAGTCTCGCATGCAGCACAGACGAACTCGGGAGCAAGCAGTAGACCCCAGTCACCCTCTCGCACATACACCTCTGCGAGTAGGATTCCCAGACCCTTGTTTCCCAGTTTCCAAAGGGCACCCCCGGTAGCATCACCGCCACCAATAACACAGAGGCCACCCACTCATGCTAACAACATTGCAGAGTATAGGAGGGAGTATGCAACATTGGGTCATGACTTCCATCAAGACATGACCTTAGTCGAGTACTGTGGACTCAGACTCATGAACCACCCCAGAGAGCCGCAGAGGGGAGGCCCACAACAACAACAGGGGCATAACCTCGATTTCATCCGAAAAGTTGGAAAACTCACCATCCCTTCTTTCGACGAATCGTCCAAATACACCACCAGAGCTTGGGTGCAGAAGCTAGACACCTATTACAAGCTCAACCAGATGACCAAGACAGAGGCCATCAGTTTTGCGACCTTACACTTGGAGGGTGAGGCACACAAGTGGTGGTATCATGGACTGGTGACATTGGGTCACAGTCGCATCACCTCTTATAGGGAGTTTACAGATAGGCTCATGGATAGGTTTGACAGGAAGGATCCCGAGATACACTTCAGGGATCTAGCCCAGTTGAGACAAACTGGCACAGCAGAGGCATTCATCATAGAGTGTCAGCAGGTAGCCATGGCAGTGACAGATATATTAGAACCCAGGCTGATCATGCTATTCACAGAGAGACTCACAGAGCCTTTGAGAGGATGGGTGAAGGCATACATGCCTCTCACTTTGTAGGATGCCATCCTTTGCACTCGAGATCTGGCAGACTCAGTGCTAAAGACTAAAACTTTCTCCAAACCATTTGTGCCCCAGAGGGATCAAGACAGAAAGTCATTCCAAAGAGAATGGAAGGGCAAGGAGAAGTTGGATGATGAGACTAGGCGAGAGCTTATGAGGAAGAAGCTTTGATTCAGCTGCAGAGATCCTTGGGTCCCAGGCCACAGGTGCATGGGCAAGGGAGAGATTCATTATATTGAGGTAGCAGCAGACAACGTGGACAGTGAGGAGGAGGAGCAGGATAGTGGATCCACTAGTTCAGAAGAGGAGTCAACACCAGCAGAGGAGAAACTTCCCCGTAGACCACCGACACCGGTAGGAGCCCATCCTCCAGTAGTCCCACAACCGCCAGAGCAGGCTAACAGGAGGAAACCAGCAAAAGGAGGAGTCATAGCGACCCTTTCCGGTGTTCCCAAGTATGATACCCTCCGTATCAAAGGGATTATTTAGGGGCAATGAGAAATCGCCCTGATAGATGGTGGGGCCAACCACAACTTCATTGACGCTTCACTAGTATCGAGACGTGCACTTCAGACAGAGGAGTTTGAGGGGTTTGATGTTGTGGTAGTAGATGGCCACACAGTGGAGTGTCTAGACAGAATTCCAAACTTAGAGATGAAGTTAGGAAACTACACAGTGAGAGACACATTTTATGTGGTTGACCTATCAGACACATATGTGGTGTTAGGAGTTTAGTGGATGATTACCTTGGGAAAAATCACTACCAACTACCAAACCTTGGAAATGGGATTCAGAGATCAGTATGGGAAGAAGGTTGTTCTAAGAGTTATGTCGACAGGAGCACCTAGGACAGTTTCAGCCAAGAAGATGGAGAGGATATTCAAACATGGGGAGGTAGCATATGTCGCATAA
>ML792347.1:272983-309801 GCA_009831015.1 Picea engelmannii
AGTATTGTCAGTTATTCAGCCGCATTCGACCATTTTGTAATCCACAGAGATATCATAATACAAACTTGCAGTCCTTTGTCGCGTTTATTATTTGTATGATCATTTATATGCTGTAAACCTTTGATCCTACACACACATTAGCAATGTTTCCCAGACTGGCCAAGTCAGGAACATTACACAATGCGTGAAAAAAATTCAATGAATCTACAGTAATAACCAACATATCCTATAAAGCTTTGTACTTGCTTCTGCGAAGTTGGAGTTGGGAAATTCAGTATTACCTTTATTTTTTATGGATTGACTTGAATACATTTCTCTAAGATGCGATGTCCCAGTATGATGCCATCAATTGCCATCACAAAACACTTTTCATTATTGAGGGCAACATTTGACTCTTTGCACCTTATTAGCGTATTTTCCAGATTGGCTACTGCCTCATCAAACTCATCCCCATATATGCTGAAATCATCCATATATACTTCCACGCAATCGTGAACTAGATCAAAGAATATACCTATAACAACTCGTTGAAAGGTGGTGGGGCATTGCATAATGCAAATGGTAGAACACGATAGGAGAATGTGCCCCAAGGACAAGTGAACGTTGTTTTCTCTTGATCTTTAGGGGCAATTTGGATCTAAGTGTATCAACTGAATCCGTTGAGGAAAGAAAAATACTTCTTTCTTGCTAATGTGTCCATAACCTGGTCGATAAATGGTAAGGGGAAGTGATCTTTGTGTGTTGATTTATTTAGTTCTCTATAATCTACACAAATTCTCCATTTATCACTTTTCTTTGGTACCATGACAAGAGGGGAGACCCATTGGCTATAAAAACTGGGATAGATGAAGTTAGTTGAAAGTAGTTTTTATAGCTCTTCTTTGATCATGTATTTCATTGTCGGGTTGATCCGACGCCGAGGTTGATGAATGGGTCTGGTTCCTTCTTTAATATATATATGATGTGTGCACAGGTCATGATGGATTCCCTTCATGTCGAATTAATCCCAGGCAAAGGCATCACTATGATTTTGCAACACTTGAATCAATCGCTCCTTTTGTTGTTTGGTTAGTCCTTAATTGATTTTCAAGGTTTTCCCTGGGCTAATTTCTACAGTTTCTATAAGGGACCCTTGGTATTTTTCTTGTACAGGTTCATGTTCGATGGGTGAAATGATTGTTGAGGCTAAAGAAACCCGAGTTTCTGGTTTCATAATATGCTCAAGAATATGTGCGTTTAATGAGGAAGAGGAAGAGGTTATAAAATCGTTGATTTCATCATCCTATGTTTTATCTCTTATAGCTAAGTATTGATATATGAATAAGACTTGATGGGCTTCCCCTTCTTCATCACTCTCTTCTCTATCAACCCAAAGTGGTGTTTCTAAGTCTATGTTGGGTTTAGCAGGAGGGTAGAGGGTTAAATTTGTTGATGATTACAGCTGCGTGAGACATCCTCCAGGAAATAGACCCGAGAGAGAGCCCCTGAGATGGGTGTGTGGTTCTTATCTGAGACAGAGATGGAATGTAGTGATGGCCTCCTCCTTACAAAGAGTTGAGAAGAATTCCAGATGATTCTCATGTGTAACGTAGTGAGAAAGAAGATATGTTGAGTTAGACGTACCTGTGGTTGAGCACAAGGTGAACGTGTGAATTCCCATGAGTTGGGTGCATCGTTATTAGAAAGAGATGAAAATGATGTATTAGCCTCCTCTGAGCAGAGAGTTGAGATGATGAACTCTAGATGACTCTCATGTGTAATGTAGTGGGAAAGAAGATATGTTGAGTTGGATGTGCCTGTGGATGAGCACATGTGAACGTGATCCTAGTGGTTGAGCACTAGTGAATGTGGTTCTCCTGTGAGACGCAGTGAGATAGAGATATGAACATCCCTATGGATGTGCCCCTAGTGGTTGAGCACTAGTGGGTGTATGAGATCCCTTGCTATATTGTTCAAGAGTCAAACTTACCTGTAACCTTAATTGTAATAATGTAAAGGGTATAGGTTGACCCCACCTTAATGTAAAAGATAACTAATGTAAAACATAATCAATTTGGTAATTATTAATTATATTGTGAGTTAGTGAGGTCGGCCCTGTTGTGCCAATTGACACTTATGTTGACAGGTTCAGTTTAATATAAGTAAGGGTAAATTCCCCATTGAGGAATCGTATCTCAAGTGTGAGTTTGGAAATTTCAGCAAGTACATCTTCTTGGGAAAAGTGTGAACCTCTCTTGAGCACTAGTCTTATAGGGTTTATGAGCACCCTTTTGTGTGTTATGTTTTCTTGGTGGTGGAGGTCTTTCTCTTAAAGAATACAACAAAGGATTGGCTCGATTTTCTTCCCTTGTTGAGAAGGGTTTCCTAGGATACTTCTTGTGTACTTGTGCATGGTGTTTCTTCTAATGATCTTGGTTGTTGCAATTTTTTTTTTTATGGTTTAAGTAAAATGCTAAAATGGAATGAGCTTGATGCAACATGGTATCAAAGCATAGGTCTTGAAGAACCCATTGCACAAACAACTTTCATCCATCTTCTCTCTCCTTCAAAAATCGTACGACCCTCCGAGGGTTTCCAGAAATTTCGTACGACCTACCTTTCTAAGAGGTTTCATCACTTGGAACTTAGACATTGAGGCTAAAAAGAGCATAGGTGTGTATGGCCTCCTTCATTGCACCTCCAGCAAGTCTCAGATTGCAATTTCGAGCATTTTGACTTTTTGGCCCTAGCGTTTCGCTAATTTCTGCAAAAAAAATTAGAATTGGGTTTCTGCAACTCTTTGAAGGAGATATTCAACTCACCAGTGCTATCCTATCTTTCAAAGGCTTATTGTTGGTAGTCATAAGTCCAACAAAACCTAAAAGTGCTAGCCTAGCCTAGACGTTAGGTTTTCTAGCCTAGTTGACAAGGGTTTCTGAAAAATCCAAAATTAAAATGAGCAAAATCATGATGAAAGACAAGCTTGATGGTTCAAGAAAACTCAGTTCCAGGAAGACAAGACCTCAAGGAGATGAAGACATCAACATACAACCACTCTTAGGTATGGTCCCTACCAATGATAATTCTTGGTTAATTGACAGTGGTGCCTCCAGGCACATGACCAGTGTTAGAGATCACCTAACAAATTTTGTTGAGAAAGAGACACATCTACATGTTGTCCTTGGAGATGATGCCAAATATAATGTGAGAGGGGTTGGAACTTCTACCTTCCAACTAGATTCAGATATGCAGTTTCAATTAAAATAAGTACTATATGTACCCAGAATGAAGAGGAACCTTGTCTCTATTTCTGCCTTGGAAGACAAAGGCTACAAGGTTACCTTCTCAAAAGGAAGAGTTCTTGCATGGCACAAATACTCTCACATAAATTATGCTAAGGTAATTAGTGTCCGAGAAAACAACATGTACAGATTAACCATCAAACTAGTCCATACCCTACTACATGACACTATCAACCTGAGTGAGATATGGCATAGAAGACTTGCTCGTATTCATTATAGAACTCTCCCAACTCTAGGGAAAAGGGTAACAGGTCTACCAGAAATACAGATTCAACATAAAGGTGTTTGCAAAGGTTGTTCCCTTGGCAAAAATGTTAAAGGATCCTTCTCAAGCAGTGACAATAGATCTAAGGAAATCTTGGACTTGATACATTCAGATGTGTGTGGGCCAATGACTATTGCATCTCTGAATGGGTACTTATACTATGTACCCTTCATAGATGATCCCTCCCGGAAAACTTGGATTTACTTCATGAAGAACAAGGATGGAGTCCTTGCAAAATTTCAAGAATTCAAAGCCCAGGTTGAGAACCAGACTGGAAGAAAAATCAAAGTACTAAGATCAGATAATGGAGGAGAATACACCTTCAAATATTTCAACAGTTTATGTATTGAAGCAGGGATCAAGAGGGAGTTCACAGTTCCTTACAACCCTCAACAAAATGGGGTTGCAAAGAGGAAAAACATAACTATCATCAAGGCAACCAAAGCAATGATACATGATCAGTGTCTACCTATGACCTTATGGGTAGAAGCATGTATGACAACAATGTATTTTCAAAACATAAGTCCTCGTCAGATCTTAAAGAACATTACTCCAGAAGAAGCCTTCACCGGAGTGAAGCCTGAGATTGGACACTTCAGAATATTTGGGTGTCCAGTATATTTTCATGTACCCAAAGAGAAGAGATCCAAGCTAGAACCTTCAAAAAGAAAGGTCACATTTGTAGGATACAGTGAATCCTCAAAGGCATATCGAATCTACATTCCTGGTCAAAGACAAATTGAAATAAGTAGAGATGTTACCTTTGAAGAAGAAGTAGCTTTCCAAAGATCTAGAGAATCTCATATGGAAATCGATAGTGAGACAATGCCTTCTCCCCCTTTAGCAGTTCAGAGGGAGACAAATATTATTTCAGTTGATCCAGTTGCTCTAGTTAATCGAGTTGTTCTAGCCGATTTAGTTGCTCCAAGTGACATGCCCAGAGATATTACAGTTGGACATAAAAGGCCTACTTGGGCCTGACAAAATCTACAAGAAGAACATGGACATAAAGCCCCTCAAGGAACAACCAGAGAAAGCAAGAGACCAAAGAGATTCTCAAGCTACCTTTCATCCATAACCCACATCATTGACTCAAAGCCATCTTGTCATGAAGAAGCTTTAGGTGAACAAGTATGGAAAGATGCCATGATTGAAGAATATCAATCTATATTGAAAAATGATGTATAGGATATTGTTCCAAGACCAAAGGGAAAGTTTGTAGTGACTTCCAAATGGATTTATACAATCAAGCATGTAGTTGATGGAAGCATAAAAAAATACAAAGCGAAATTTGTAGCCAGAGGTTTCTCACAAGTAGAGGGACTTGACTGTGACGAGACTTTTGCTCTAGTAGCCTGATACACTTCCATTCATTCTATCATTGCACCAGCTGCTTCCATGGGTTGGAAGCTACACCACATGGATGTAAAGACAACCTTTCTCAATGGTGAAATTGAGGAAGAAGTTTATATCGAGCAGCCATAAGGATTCGTAATATGCAATGAAAGATTTCATGTGTGTAGGTTGAAGAAAACCCCATATGCTCTAAAACAAGCACCACATGCTTGGTACTAGAAAATGGATGGATTTTTTATGAGTTTGGGCTTCAACAAAAGTGTTGTTGATCCAAACTTATATTATCACATTGATGGCAATGAGTGTTTGATATTGGTCTTATATGTGGACGACCTTTTCCTCACCAGTTTAGAGAGACTCATTGTTGAATGCAAACAAGCATTGACTGCTAAATTTGAGATGAAGGATTTGGGCTTGATGCACTACTTATTGGGACTAGAAGTATGGCAGAGGATGGATGAGATTTTCCTGAGTCAAAGAAAATATACTGTGGAGATATTGAAAAATTTTAATATGACCGAATATGATCCAGGTGGATATTGGTGGCCACCCACCTTTTTCAACTGGCTCAAAACAATTTTCTAGCAATTTTGGGAATTTACTATTTTTAGCAGTTTTTAACTTCCGGGGCCATTTTGAGGGCCTAAATGAAGGTTTTTCAGGATCGATCTTCTCAATAATATCAAATGGCATGATTGATCCCCCAAAATGAATCTCCTCAACGATACCTTTCCAACGGGCTATCATATGCCTAAAACGAAGATCGTATGCAAAAGTTACTAACTTACCCAAACAGGCCCCACATGACTTTTGGCGCTTCATCTCTTAGGGTTAGGTTTTTGGATGTCTAGGGTTTTCAAAATTCTGGTTTATTGTAAAAAGACCTTCAAAGCCTCATTGTAATCATCTTCTTGTGAATGTGAGTAGCCATCACATCTCTTCTCAGAGATAAGCTACCACCATTCTAGCGAGTCTCTCACTCTATATTTTTTACAGTCTCTGTACATTTCTTTCATTAATAGAAAATCGTGTATTACTGTATATCTGTGTTTATGGTTGCATCTATGATACATTTCTATTATATTACTGGATATCTATGATATCTCTGTGCATTTATTTATTATATCTCCGCTCTCATTTCGTGCCGAAAATAAATATGGATCAGTGGTATCAGAGCAGGTTGTTCTTGATCGTTTTTTCAATGCATGTCCCCGACGAGGTCTGAGTATAGCAAGTTGGGTCTCGAGATTGTCTCTCTTGAGGACAATCACTCTCACACACCCAAGAAACCCAAATAGCAAAAGAAAAGAAAAGCGATGGAGCAGACGATCCTATCAATCTATTGCTCGAGCAAGCTCTCACGCGACAGAGGGACGAAATGATGGAGAATTTTGCCCACATCCTTCAACGCTTGCCGATAGAAACAGGCACATCTTCGTCAAGCGGCCACTTTGGAGGCACCTTGCCTTTCAAAGTACAAGTTAATTTTGATATTCTCGTATTTGAAGGACAGATAGATGCAAAAGCCCTAGAAAAATGGTTAAATTTGTTAGAAGGTTATTTCTCTGTTCACAATTTTTCCGATAGAGAAAATATCACCTTCACACTCCTTAAATCCCTCCCACATGTCAAACATTGGTGGGAAACTTATTGGGAGAAAAGTTCCATAGACGAGTCTGGAATATATGGGGCCGAGTCCACTTGGGATTTTTTTGTGGATGGGGTAAAGGAACAGTATTACCCTGTTGGCAACTATGAGGACCAGTACATGAGATGGACCACACTGCGGCAAGAGAGGGGCCAAGCAGTTTCGGAGTTCATAAATACCTTCCATACCTTGCGCACCAAGCTGGGTATAAAAGACTCTGAACGACATTTGGTTCTGAAATATCGTGGGTCTCTACAGAAATACATACAAAATGAAATGGATTTTCTGGACATCTCATCACTCGGTGTTGCTTATCGATATGTTGTTAAAATCGAGCATAAATTTAAGCACCAGAACAAATGGGAGTTCGGGTTTGAAAATCCGTAAAAAGAAAAGTATGACAAAGACGGTCCTAACAAATAGTCTCTCGAAACTAGTCCAAGCCACAAGAAAAGAAGGGTCACAGGAAGACAAAGAAGGACACCGGAAAATGGTGTGATTTCCACAAAATCCCCTGGCACAACACTGATGAATGTCGCTCAAAATAGTAATTGGTGGCCAAGATCAAAGATAAGGAGTTGAACCTTGATTCAGAATCTGATTCTAAAAATACTGGTAAAGGACAAATCATTGATGCAGACCCCACTGCTATTGTCATCACCGCAACTATTCAATCAAAAGAACCAACAGATCCCGAAGAGGGGGAGCGTCTTTTTCATTCACAGATGTGGGTGAAGGGGACCCCGCTGCATTTTATTGTTGATAACGGAAGCCATAAGAGCCTCATCTCAGCAGAGGTCATCAAATAGTTTGGATTATCGACAACACCACACCTGCAGCCATACAACATCGGGTGGCTTCGCCGAGGATGAGATCTCTGTGTTAGCCAGCAGTGTGAATTGTCATATGGCATCCAACCTTTCAAGGATGAGGTATTATGTGATGTTGCCCAACTGGATGTTTGTAATGTTCTCTTGGGCCAACCATATATGTGGAAGCACCATGTTGTTTATGAGTCTCAACCCCGCAGTGTCATTGTTTCTCTAGGGGGTTATCTCTACAAAATACCAGAGGTAGTTCCAACTACTGTTCCACCTAAAAAGTGTCGCATGGTAGTATCTCATACTACAAAATTCATCTTCTTCACAATCTGTTCAAAAGGTGAACAAAAGGATACTGCAACCACTACAGCCTCGGCCGAAGCACCTTCTATCCAACAAAACCAGGTCGACGAGATTGTAGAAAAGTGTAAAGATGTAATATACCATATATAAAAAGTATGCAGAACATAAATAAAATGCTAGAAATGGTAGAATAACAACAATATAACCAGAACAATCATCACAATAGCACTGAAATGATATAAGAATAACAACAGAAATAAGACTTTAATTCTGAAAGCAATGTTCACGGGCCTCTTCGAAGGGGCAACCTCCAGTTGAGCAGAGCTCTATTACAATATATCCAAGCTAGGGTTCTCATACCCTCGACTCCTATTTATACTAAATATGTCTATCAAAAGAAGCATCTAGAGGAAGATCCTTCTAGAAGCGGAAGCTTCTATTAGGTCTTCTTACATCTGCCTTATTCTATTTTATTGAAAGGCCTTATTAATATTGACCTTTATTACATTCAAATATATTGTTCTACCTATGTGCGAGTTAGGACCCTAACATGTTTGCCCCCTTAAAAACAACCTTATCCTCAAGGCTTGAGATGTGGAAATTATTGCAGAATGGTAGTTGGTTCCCAAGTGGCATCTGCTAGAGTTGTATCTTTCCACTAGACTAGCACTTCCTTGATGGTTCTTTGACGCAAGCGATGCTCACACTGGTCCAAAACTGCATGTGGCTGTAGCCATATGGATCCTTCTTCAGCTAACTCGGGAAGGTTAGTTTGAATTTGGCACTTAGCTCCAATCACATTCTTAAAGCAAGAAACATGAAAAATAGGATGTAACTTTGAATGACTGGGCAGAGCTAACTGATAGGCTACTTGTCCCACATGCTTGAGAATTGTATAAGGACCATAAAATTTGGGCGCTAGCTTCTGACAATGCTCGACCTTGAGGTAAGTTTGCTTGTAAGGTTGCAGTCGAAGAAACACATGATCCCCTTCTGCAAATTGACATTCAGAGTGACCTTGATCTGCTTGTTGCTTCATGCAATTTTATGCCTAACCAAATTCTCTTTGACGGTACATAGAATAGCCTCTCGAACTGTAAGTGTGTGGTCAACCACCTGGCCCTTTGAGGCACCTGATAAGTATGAGAGAACTAAAGGTGGCTTCTGTCCATATACCGCTTCAAAAGGAGTCATGCGTGTAGTTGTATGGTAGGAAGTGTTGTACCACCATTCATCTAGGGGTAACCATTGAGCCCACTGATTTTGCTTTTCTAAGGTAAAACACCTCAGATATGTTTCCAAACACTTGTTGACAAGTTATGTTTGACCATCAGTCTAGGGATGATAAGTTGTGCTGAGATGCAATTGGGTGCCTTGTAGCTTGAACAATTATTGCCAAAAATTGCTTATGAAAGTTGGGTCGCGATTAGAAACAATAGTGTGCGGCATGCCATGAAGATTAAAGACCTGATCCATGAAAATTTGAGCCACTGTGGATGTTTTAAATGGGTGTTGAAGAGCGCAGAAATGAGAATACTTGGAAAGGAGATCAACAACCACCATGATGATTGATTTATTTCCCGATTTGGGTAAGTCGGTAATAAAATCCATAGAGATATCCTTCCAAATAGTAGGTGGAATCAGAAGCAATTGTAGTGTGCCCAGAGATTTGACTGTTTCTCCCTTGTTGCGTTGACACACATCACATTCAACGACAAGATTACAGATGTCATGTTTCATACCATCCCAGAAAAAAGAACGTTTGACCCGGTCATGGGTTTTGGTGAACCCGGAGTTGCCCGTTGTGGGTGTAGCATGAAGCTCAGAAAGTACCGTGGATTTAAGCTTTGATTGTTTACTTAAATACAAACGACCTTTGTATCAAAGCTCATCATGGAGCCAAGAGTACCCCGGGGGAGTTGGAGCATTCGACTACAATTGTTGGACCAGATGCAAACTTTTGGGATCTTGTAGCCATTCCTGACGACCGACTTGGAGCCAATCTGGTACAATGAAGGAAAGAGAAAAAAGGGATCCTTCATCTTCATATTTTCGGGAAAGTGCATCTGCAACCACATTGTCTTTGCCTTTCTTGTAAATGATCTCATAGTCGTATCCAAAGAACTTAGTCACCCATTTTTGTTGCTCCGGGGAGGAAATGCGTTGTTCCAGAAAATACTTGAGGCTTTGATGGTTTGTCTTAATTTGGAAACGTTGCCCCAATAGATAAGGGCACCACAAATCAATGATATGTAGAATAACCAACATTTCCTTTTCATAGATGGATTTGCCCAGATTTATTTCAGATAGTTGCTTGCTGCTAAAGGCCAGAGGTCGACCCTCTTGCATAAGGACAACACCAATTCCTTTCCCTGAGGCATCACATTCCAACACAAAGATCTTTGTGAAACTGGGAAGGGCCAGAACTGGAGTGGTGCACATGGCCATCTTCAGGGTTTGAAAAGATTGAGCAACAGTTGGAGTCCAAGTGAAAGAGTTCTTTTTTAGGAGAGCAGTGAGAGGTGTTGCAATCTTTCTATAATTCTTAACAAACTTGTGATAATGCCCTGTTAAGCCCATAAATCCACTCAAGCTTTTGAGAGTCTTTGGGTGAGGCCAGTCTTGCATAGCTTCAATCTTTTTTGGATCCACCCTAACGCCATCCTTTCCAACCAGATGACCCAAGTATTATACTTCCGAGGCACCAAAAGCACATTTAGACTGTTTCAGGAAAAGTTGGTGCCAAGAGAGTAGATGGAGAACTCGATCCACATGAGCAAGATGGTATGTCCAGATTTTGCTATAGATGAGGATACCATAAAAAAAAACTAAGACAAAATGATGGAGAAAAGGACAGAAGACATGATTCATGAGACTTTGGAAGGTGGAGGGGGCATTACACAAGCCAAAGGGCATGACCAAAAACTCATAGTTGCCCTCATGAGTTCTAAAGGCAGTCTTGGGAATGTCTACCTCTTTCATACGTATCTAGTGGTAGCCCGAACAAAGATCAAGTTTAGTAAAGAATTGGGTGCCACTCAATTCATCCAGGAGGTCATCCAGAAAGTCATCAATGACAAGAATGGGAAATTTGTCTTTAATGGTCAGTTTGTTGAGGGCACGGAAGTCATGACACATTCGCCAAGAACCTTCTTTCTTCAGGACCATGACCACAGAAGAAGAGTAGGGGCTTGTACTAGGGCGGATAATGCCTGCATTAAGGAGTTCCTAGACCATTTTCTCAATTTCAATTTTTTGTGAAAAGGGGTGACGATATAGACAAATATTGGGAGGAAGGCTTCCGGGTACAAGGGGAATGGAATGATCATGAACACCACGGGAAGGAGGGAGTCCTTGGGGAGTGGAAAAGACCACCTGGTGTTTAGAAAGGAGGGCTTGGAGGTCTTATGACACTGAGGGTGTCTCTGTTGCTTGGATGGCATGGAGTTGGGCAATAACACCATAATGACATTTTTTGAGCATCTTTTCCATGCGATGGGAACTAATGATCTCAAGTGAACCAACGATGATTTGGAATTTATATTGGTGGCCCTCCTGGTCGAATTGCATGGTTAATTCCTTAAAATCCATGAGAATGGGACCCAAAGTCCTTAGCCAGTCTGCACCCAACACAAATGTCACAACCGCCCATGTCGATAGCAAACATATGAGATTTCAAGTGGTAGTCACCAATTTGGAAACACACATTTTCACAACGCCCTCCACATTTCATGGAACCACCATTGGCAATCATGATTTGGAAATTGTTGGCGGCATGGATGTAGCAATGAGTTTTTTGGGCAATGCAGCGATGAATAAAATTATGGGTGCTTCCACTATCAACCATAATGATGACCTTCTGATGCTTGATGTAACTGATTAGCTTGAGGGTTTGGGGAGCGAAGAAGCCAGTGAGAGCATTGAGGGAAATGACCGGTTCTACTTCAGGAGGGTCTGACGGAGGGGTTATGTCAGTGGTTTCAGGTGACTTAGACACAAGGGGAGTTTCAACATCCTCTTCCAAAATATCCTCGGAGATGACCATTAAAAGATTTTGTTCCTTACACTTGTGGCCCGGGAAATATTTGTCATCACAATTATAACAAAGGCCTTTGAGTTGGCGTTCAACCATTTCAGCCTTGGTCAATTTTTGGATCTTTAGTGGGGCAGAGGGAGTAGTGGGATTTACATGTTTAGGGCGAGGGATAAAGGAGGGTTTTCGGTTTTGAGAAGATACAAACTATTGTGCTTCTTTAGCTCTGTTAGTAGCCTCCACCCAACTCTGAGGCCGAGCCATGAGGACATGGGCCTGAATTTCATCCTTGAGGCCACTAATAAAACATTCTCGAAAAAAGGCATCAGACATGCCCTCTGTCCGAAAAGCCAAGCGCTCAAAGGAAACTATAAAGTCTTCCATTGTTCCTGATTGTTTCAACTTTGTCAAATGGCCCAAATGGTTGGTGTCAGTGTCAAAGCGTTCATAAAGCTCTGCCACAAAGTGTGTCCAAGCAATATACCCTTGATGCGAAGTTTTTCTCCATTTCCACCATTGCCAACGTTCTTGATCTAGATAGAGAACACCATACCAGAGTTTGGCTAAATCATTTGTAATGTCGTATAAAGAGAAATAATGTTCCATTTGGGTTACCAAACCAGTGGGCTCCGAGCCATCAAATTTGGTCACATCCACCCGTGGAAGGCGTAGGTCACGTTGAAAGTGATGGTGTTAAAAGTTATGGGAATGAGAGGAATGTTCACCGTTAGTATGTGGAGGTGAGTCAAGGGTTATCTGTAGGGATATGCAGTTTGGTGCAGGGTGATGAAAAGATAGATTCAAGTTGAGTGGTCAGTTCTTGTTTGACTTCCTCCATTGAGGACTGCAGGGTTGTATTGATGGCGGCAACATTGACACTAAGTTGTTTCACTTCTTGTTGGGTCTCGGTGAGACTAGATCGCAAGGTATTGAAGTGAGCTTCCAATTCTTGGCTAGGGGTATGGGCCATGAGGATGAGGGAACTGAAAAGGGGCGAGTGGGGTCAAAAATATTTTTTGCCGAAAAATGATATGTATGAAGGTGATAAGGTACAATAGGTGAATCCAATGGAATAGGTCTCAAATAATGGTGAATTTTTTTCCAGACTACACCTGCGGAATTATACTCTAGTTTGAAGAATACTGCAATGATGAAATGCCCAAATTCTTAACCAAGAAGAAATGTGTAGTTACTTGGCAACCCAAACATAGTTGTGCGGCAATAGATCTTGTCTGTTTGAATTTGTTTATGCTTTTGTCCCCAAGGGTTAGGTATTCAAGGGTTCTACAGACAAGGGTTTGCCCTGTGCTATAACTCTCTGATATACGTGCGAGGTCCAACAGTAGTACTCGACCCAATATCTCAGGGCACTAACTAAGGAGGATAGACCGTACCCTTAGTCATACTACTCGACTACCCAGGTACTAGAGAGTATCTTCCCGAGTGTTGTTCTCGGTGGCATAGCAGTCAGGTGGCCGATCGGTTTATCTAAAGAGGGCTTCAGGAATTCTAGGTCAATCCGTACGCAGGTGTTGTCTGATGCGCTACCACTCAAAGGGGTACCAACAGGGGTTACAAGGGTGGCCAACAACTGTGCTCTTAAGAACCACTTGTATTTTGTGTGTGTATGAATCCCTCAACTGCGAGTTTATGTGCGTAACGACAAATCTCTGTGGCTTAAAGACGTCGGAATACGTCTCTACCCTGGAAAAAATTTACCCACAATTTTTGCCAAGGAAAGTGCTCTGATACCACTTGTAATATACCAGATATAGAAAGTATGCAAAACAAAAATAAAATGCTAGAAATGGCAGAATAACAACAATATAACCAGAGCAATCACCACAATAGCACTAAAATGATATAAGAATAACAACAGAAATAACACTTTGATTCTGAAAGCAATGTTCACGGGCCTCTTTGAGGGGGCAACCTCCAGCTAAGCAGAGCTCTATTACAATAATATCCAAGCTAAGGTTCTCAAACCCTCAAATCCTATTTATACTAAATATGTCTATCAAAAGAAGCATCTAGAGGAAGATCCTTCTAGAAGCAGAAGCTTCTATTAGGTCTTCTTACATCTGCCTTATTCTATTTTATTGAAAGGCCTTGTTAATATTGACCTTTATTACATCTGAATATATTGTTCTACCTATATACGGGTTAGGACCCTAACAAAAGATTCCTTCTGCACAAAAGAATCTCATGTATCCATACTAGTTAAAAAGGTCCAACCCTTCCAGCCACATGCTCGTGATAGCTTTCCACAAACCGAGCAGCGCGACGTTTCCAGCAAGGCAAGCAACTCACCAAGATTCAGATTCAACAAACGTTTTTTCCTCTCCCCCAGGCACTCAATGCAATGGATACCATTGCTTCCTAAGATGGGAGGATTGATCCAGGTGGATATTGGTGGCCACCCACCTTTTTCAACTGGCTCAAAACAATTTTCTGGCAATTTTGGCAATTTACCATTTTTAGCAGTTTTTAACTTCCGGGGCCATTTTGAAGGCCTAAATGAAGGTTTTTCGGGATTGAGCTTCTCAATTATAGGTAAAGGTGTGATTGAGCCTCCAAAATCAATTTCCTCGATGATACCTTTCCAACAGGCTATCATACGCCTAAAACGGAGATCGTATGCAAAAGTTACGACCCTGGGAAGTTGATGTACTAACTTACCCAAACGAGGCCCACATGACTTTTGGCGCTTCATCTCCTAGGGTTAGGTTTTGGGATGTCTATGGTTTTTGGCATTCTGGTTTATTGTAAAAAGGCCATCAGAGCCTCATTGTAATCATCTTCTTGTGAATGCGAGTAGGCATCACATCTCTTCTCAGAGATAAGCTACCACCATTCTAGCGAGTCTCTCACTCTGTATTTTTTACAGTCTCTGTACATTTCTTTCATTAATAGAAAATCATGTATTACTGTATATCTGTGTTTATGATTTCATCTCTGATACATTTCATTTATATTATTGGATATCTGCGATATCTCTGTGCATTTCTTTATTATATCTCCGCTCAAATTTCGTGTCGAAAATAAATCTGGATCATAATGCAAACCCATGCCCACTCCAATGGTGATGGATTTGAAGAAGATGAGTGATACCGATTCAGGAGAGGTAGATCCACACTTATACAGACAATTTATTGGATCACTGATGTATCTGGTTAACACAAGACCGGATATATGCTATGTAGTGAATGTGCTTAGCTAGTTTATGAACCAACCGAGATAGACACACTGGATAGTAGAAAAACATGTATTGAGATACTTACGAGGCACAGTTGGTTATGGCCTAAGATATGCCTCCAGTGTAGACTTTAGCCGACATGGATATGCTGATGCATATTGGGCAGGGAGCATAGTGGACAGGAAAAGCACCTCCGGTTGTTGCTTCACTTTAGGGTCTGCCATGGTTTCCTAGTGTAGCATAAAATAGAGCTTCGTGGCATTGAGTACCGCAGAGGCAGAGTACATTGCATTGAGTGTAGCAGTCCGCGAAGCAGTGTGGCTTCACAAACTTATGACTAAATTATTCGGTCATAAGATGGATCCTACTACCATTCATTGTGATAACCAGAGCTGTGTGAAGCTCTTCAAGAACCCTGTGTTTCATGATAGATCGAAACACTTCGAGATAAAATATCATTATATCAAAGACATGGTGCAGAGGAAGATAGTAGACGTGCAATATCTTCCTACCCATGAGCAAATCACAGATATCTTCACCAAATCGGTTTCCAAGACAAAGTTTGAGTATTTCCATGAGAGACTTGGCCTGGTGGAGAATGCCTCCCTAACTGAGAAGGAGTGTTGATGATTACAGCTGCGTGGGAAATCCTCCAGGACACAGACCTGAGAGAGAGCCCCTGAGATGGGTGTGTGGTTCCTATTTGAGACAGAGCTGGAATGTAGTGATGGCCTCCTCCTTATAGAGAGTTGAGAATAACTCCAGATGGTTCTCCTCTGTAACACAGTGAGAAAGAAGATCTGTTGAGTTAGATGTACATGTGGCTGAGTACAAGGTGAACATGTGAATTCACAGGAGCTAGGTGCATCGTTATGAGATAGAGATGAAAATGATGTATTAGCCTCTTATGAGCAGAGAGTTAAGATGATGAAATCCAGAAGACTTTCCTATGTAATGCAGTGGGAAAGTAGATCTATTGAGTTGGATGTGCCTATGGATGAGCACAGGTGAACGTGATCCTAGTGGCTGAGCACTAGAGAGTGTGGTTCTCCTATGAGACACAGTGAGATAGAGATATGGACATCCATATGGATGTGCGCCTAGTGGTTGAGCACTAGTGGGTGTATGAGATCCCTTGCTATATTATTCAAGAGTTAGACTTACCTGTAACCCTAATTGTAATGTAGGGTACAGGTTGTCCCCACGTTAATGTAAAAGATAATTAATCTGGTAATTATTAATTATATTGTGAGTTAGTGAGGTCGGCCCTGTTGTGCCAATAGACACTTATGTTGATAGGTTCAGTCTAATATAAGTAAAGGTAAATTCCCCATTGGGGAATCATATCTCAAGTGTGAGTTTGGAAATTTCAACAAGTACATCTTCTTGGGAAAAGTGCGCACCTCTCTTGGGCGCTAGTCTTCTAGGGTTTGTGAGAACCCTTTTGTGTGCTAGGTTTTCTTGGTGCTGAAGGTCTTTCTCTTAAAGAATATAGCAAAGGATTGGCTGGATTTTCTTCTCTTGTTGAGAAGGGTTTCCAAGGATACTTCTTGTGTACTTGTGCATGGTGTTTCTTCTTGTGATCTTGGTTGTTGCAACAAATTGTGTATGGTTTAAGAAAAATGCTAAAATGGAATGAACTTCATGCTTAAACCTTGCCTATTGAAAAAATCAACAAATTTTTTTGTGGGTGTCCCGTGGGAAATGATCATGTTGCATGACCGACAATCGATGTAAGCATCAACAGTGGCCAACCACAGTCCTCCCAGAATTAGAGGATACTCACCCAGAGAAGTTTTGGGTTGTAGGACCATGAAGTCAAGGAGTTATTCCCACGAATCCATAGAGATCGCTACATCTTCTAAAATGCCCTATGGTTTAATGGTTGATCTATCAACGATTTGAAGGACATAGTTCCCCTAAGGCTTGTAAGACCTAAGGCTTGCATGATCTCGTGTGTCATAACATTTATGGCGACCCCAAGGTCGATTAATCTGTTATTGATAATTGTATTGTTGATTTTCATAGTAACGACTAGACTACCAAGGTCAGAGTATTTAGCGGCGAGAACTCCCCCCATCATTAGGTCTGATAGTTTTCCCATGACATGAACAGTTTGGGGATCCTTTCGTTTCTTACCGGGCTTCCTCAAACAAAGTTCTTTTACCAATTTTGAATAAATAGGTACATCCTTAATTGCTTGGAATAATTGTATTTTGACACACATTTTTGAGTTCTCCTAAGAAATCAAATTCAAGTTGTGTAACAACTTTTTCTCAAATTAGCCTTTTAGGATAGGGTGGGTCTTGAAGTTTAGGGTGGACATTTTCAGTTCTTGAAGTTATTTTTGTTCTGATTCTTCATTTGGGACCTCCTCATTCAAATATTTGATACTAATTCAAGGTTGGTCCTTGGTTAGAGTCTTCCCAGATCTAAGGTGATTATCGTTACAATCTAAGGAAGAGATGAGGTAAGTAGGGTAGGTTGCAAGTCCAACAGCTTGTGTTGGTTGACCTGGACTTCCATTATTTGGGCTAGGTATTGGTTGTGCAGGTAGTTGTGGTCAAGAAGGGGTGGATGTGGATGCTTGCATTTGGGGAGGAGGAAGAAGTTGCATGGGTGGTTGTGTGATAAGTCCTCCCATGGGGGGATTTCTCCATAACTGCTTAGGAGGAGGAGCTACCCATTGTTGTGTTGGTGTACCCCATTGTTGAGAAGCATATTGTATTGAAGGATTAGTCCAATATGAATTGAAATATTAAGATTGATCTTGGATCATACCTTGAAGTCCATGTTGCCAGGGTCACTTATGAGAGATGTAGCACAATTGTTCTGGATCCTCAGCATTTTGGTAGATGGCCTTTAGTCTAGGTAAGGATGGAAAGTTATGAGTAGCATGGTCCTCACTGCATATTCCGCAGACCTCGATCTGATCCAACAAACATTCTCTCTTTGGATACTTTATTCTGCATTTCGAGCAAAAGATAACCAACGATCGTTCTATTTCTTCCCACTTCTTCTTTGTTTGCAGTATATCCAGTTGGGAGCTCGAGTAACTACGTATATTGGTCTTAAAGTATTCTAACATGTTCCCAATTTATGCTCTCGTTACTCCACTTCCAACGGTCTTGCATGTTCTTGCCAATATATCTCTTGGGCCTTTTCTTGTATTAGATGTGCCTCTGGAATACTTACAACAAAGTTCCAAGATAATATTATATTCTAACTGAGAAACCTCTCCCCCACCCATAAGGTTGAGGAGTTCTATACAATCATCTCAGATTCCTCTTAGAAATAAGACACTTCGCATTTTAGGATCCAAGTCTCCTTTCTTTGCCCTCTGTAGGTTATAAATGAATCACTCAATGTAATCTTCCAGGCTATCATCCTCATGTTGCATAATCTTGAAGACTTCCTCTCTTCTTTCTTTGTCCTTGCAGTAGTCTTGGTATTTTCCCATAAATTTCTTCGTGATTTGGTCCCATGAGCGAATCTTATTCTTTTTGAGACCCATGAACCATCGTAGCACAACACTTTTAAGTGTGGCGGGAAAAAGCTTCAATTTCTGAGCATATGCCACATAGTCGTAGCTTCTGCAAAGTACATCAAACTCAAAGAGGAAGGTATCGAGATCTTCTTTAGATAACCCATGAAAATTTGGCAGAGTTGAATGAGGAATGTTCTTCATCTGTTTCTTTGATTGGGAATCTGAAAGTCGTGGGTTCTTCCTTGACAATCTCGTGTGCCATTTCTTTTCTATGGATGTCTTCTACTTCCAAAGGTGCCTCAGAAAAAAGGATCTCTTCTAAATGATATTGTTCATTGATCTGCTCTTCTAAAGACTGAACCCTGGTGTGCAAAGATCCTTGTACAATCTCTGATACCCAATGAGATGCTTCAGGCTTCTTCTTGGCAAGAGAACTTGTCCTGGGGGATAAGTAATTTGGTTGATTGAGATCCTTTCCTTCTTATGATGGACCTGCACTGTTAGCTTTTCAACGGTTTTTGGAAGAACTAACAAATCTACTTTGTTGATCTCTATATTTGGACATAGAAAAGATTGGAAAAACATCCTACAAATTACTGAAAAGGAATCATAACATCTAATCTATCAAAATGAAGAAAAATCCACACAACAACACTACTTTTTTTTATAGTTCCTCGGCAACGACGCCAAAAATGATGAACTTTTCAATTACTTCCTAATTAACTTAGCAAGCAACTAGAAAGTTGTGCATTTAATTATCAATCCAAGGTCGTATCTTACTTATGAACTATCGTGCACCATATATGCAAAGATTAGTGTTGTTTTAGCTAAAGAGTTGTAGTATTTTTTATGTCACGGATCAAGGTTTCAAGTTGCTTAATTAAGTCACCAAATACTAGTACCAGAAAGTAAATATCACACTTGCAGAAATGGAAATCACACTTCTAGAAATTGAAATCACACTTGTAGAAATTGAAATCACACTTGCGGAAAATTGAAATCACAGTTTATGGAAGTTGAAATCACACTTGCAGAAACTAAATCTACACTATGTTCTATTCGTGACTTGCTCAAGTAGAATGAAGGTCGTGCTTTTTTGTAACAATTACGCATTCACACATTCAATAACAATCCAATGGAATATCAATGGGAAACTACTAAGCTATCTTGAATAAAAAATCAAATAGAATAAAGTGCAATTGCAAGTAGAGTTCCAACAACGAAGCTACAACACAAAAGATATCACAGTGATGCGAGTTGCAACAACGTGAATTCCAACACGACAGAATTTAAAGCGAGGTGAACTATAGTATCTAGCTATAACATCGTCTGTGATCGTGAATTCATAGAAGTTGAAACAAATTGCAGTTCGCAGTTACAAATTCTTTTAACACTAAGAAATTGAATATCAACCACGCATGAATTGCAACATTGTTTCTACAAGAATTGGAATTGCAACATACTACGAAATGAAATAATTACTGAAACAATTGAACATAATGGAAAGATTAAATCTTACGCTAGTATACAGGAAGTACCTGACTAAGGAGGGGGCCCTACCCCCTTGGGCAAGGTACTGAGCTACGATACCAGGATCACCAACACATCAACACACAAATAAGAGTGGGAAGGGAAATTACATTGCAAAAGTTTGAAAATACAATAGTAGTCGAATGCTTATCACCATAGTTTCGTCCCCCCAACTTTAAGGAAGCTAAGGTCATTATTCAATATTATTATTGTCTAAAATTATACAAAGGACTGAATGGATAGCCATGAGAATACGACTATTCATTCGATTACAATGATTTTGCTAAATTTTAGAAAAGATCTACATGTGCTAACTTGGTGGCAAAACCAATTCTTCTTTTGGTCATCCATTTGCCTCCTGTCGCTTTCCTTTATGAAGATTATTTCCTTATCATCGGTTGCAACATTAATTGTTGTGTTGATGAATTTATATTTGGAGTCGCAACAATAGTGTACTCGAAGTCACAACAACAAAAAACATGTTTGGAATTGCAACAACTGAAAACGTGTTGGAGTTGCAACAGTTAGTTGGAGTCGCAGCATGAAGAGTACGCTTGGAGTTGCAACAATTGGACTATGCCTGGAATTGCAATAGAGATATATTACAGCCAATGAGAGGAGTTGCAGCTGTTATATTACTCTTGTGTAGTAGTATTGGTACATGAAAGTAGCAAGTTCCTTTAAGAATATGCAAAATATCGTAATAATGGCATATGGGGAAGGATTCATACCTTAGTGATAAATAAGGTAATTTGGATAAGGAAAGTATAAAAAAGGAAGTGATGAATGGAAAATGGTAAGCAAAAAGGTATTAGACGGGTGTTGAAAGTATGCCAATTTAGGCACCCATCAAATAGGTGTCAAATAAGGGTGTTGGGAAGGGTGGGTGGGATCATAGAAAAAAAAGGCTTATAAATGATAGGTACAACAACAATTGGGGTGAAAAGGGGAATCCAATGAGATACTTCCCAAATAAGGTTGTCGAGAAGGGGGTCGGGTCCACGGAAAAAAAGGCTTAAAAATGATAGGTACCCCAATGATCAGGGTGAAGAGAGGATTCCAATGGGATAGATCCTGAATAAGGGTGTCAGTGGGACCACTATACTCTTTTTTTTACTCTTGCAGAGTTATACTCCAACCTAAAGAATATTGTAGTGATGAAGTGCCCAAATTGTTAACAAGAAAAATTATGTAGGAATTTCGCAACTAGAATTCAAGAGGTAAGGTTGCACGACAATAGATCTTGTTTGTTCCTTTTATGTTCTATGTCTTTCCCAAGGGTTAGGGTTTTCAAGGTTCCTACATACAAGGGTTTTCCATGTGCTATAACTCTTTGATATATGTGCGGGGTCAAACAATAATACTTAGCCCAATATCTCAGGGCACCAACTAAGGAGACTCAACCACACCCTTAATCGTACTACCTGATTACCCAGGTACTAGAGAGTATCTTCCCAAGTGTTGTTCTCAGTGTCACTATAGCAGTCATGCGGCTGATCAACTTATCTAGAGTTGGTTTTGGGAGACCTAGAGGACTCCCGATGTACCTGACGATATGTGGGAGTGATGGTCGTGCACAAATTATGTCTAATGTGGTACTACTTGAAGGGTAACAATAGGGGTTACAGAGGTTTCCAACAAGGTGAAACACTTGTTTCTAGTAACCCCGTGAAACCGTCTGTATTTCCATTGTGTAGTATTCCCCACTATAGTTTTACTTGTTGAACGACAAATCTATGCGCTTTAAAGACGTCGACAATACACGTCTCTACCCTGAAAGAAAAAATAATTCCCACGGTTTTCGTAGAGGAAAGTGCTTTGATACCACTTGTTAGGTACCAGATGCATTATAATAAGTAGACAATGTAAATATTGCAGCAAATACCAATGGAACAACAAAATGCATAGAACCACAACACCAAAAATGATACCTTTATTGATAGGAAGTAATGTTTACTTGACTCTTTGAGGGTGCAACATCCAAGAGAGCAACACTCTATTACAATAATTCTCAAGACAAGAGTTTCTCATGCCTCCTACTCTTATTTATACTAATTATATCTTCTAAAGAACATTCTAGAGGAAGATCTTTCTAGAAGCGGAAGCTTCTATCAAGTCTTCTTACATTAGACTTGTTCACATTATTAAATAGGACTTATTAACTAATGTCGACCTTTATTACATGGAAAATATATTATTCTACCTACGTGAGGGGTTAGGGATGTTAGGTCCCTAACACTAGGATTCTTGTGGATTTGGATCTCGAATACAACTTCGTTGAGAAAACCACCCTTCAAAAGGGTTTCAAATCCATAGTTCAACCATTGGATTATTATGGACCTCCCTTTCGATGCATAAGGTGTCATAGATACAATCACTTGTTAGCAAAATGTGACTTTCCATTTCGAAAGAAATTGTGGGTTAGGAAGGATCACAATTCCAAGGCATCCCTAAAATTTGTTTGAATAAGTCCTAAATCAAAGTTTGGAGGAGAGAATGAGGCAATGAATGTTTTTGAGCTTGTCCCAATAATCAAAGAAAGGACGAATCCAACCAAGGTGTATAATCTAGATAATTTGGAGGAAGGCCAAAAGGATTTTATTGATATAAATATTTAGAATCCCCCACTACAAGGTCGAGGCATGTTACAACTATTTTCGGTCCTTTAGATCATTGGAGTTGAGTTTGGCCATCATCATCTACCATATCAAAAATCTGCATGTTGAGTTTGACCCATTTCACCATGTTTTACTTTATGTGTGAGGCTTGTAGTAATGCAACATGTGTGCACATCTCAAAGCACACAAATTGCTAGATAGCATGCTACGTGGGTTATCAATTAGTAAGTCACAAGCACATCATAAATGGCCCAAAAATCATGCAAGTGCAAGTCTCGAGCAAGGTTTTTTCGAAGTTAGATACTTGTAAGGCCAGGATATTTCTTGCCAATTGGTATAAATAATCTATAAGACTATAAATGAGTGGTTCCTGGTGAGATTGAGACACACTTGGATCTATGGTTCTCACCCTTATGTTAGTGAAAAATGGGTTAACCTTTGCCAATGTCCTTTTGCCCTTGGTTTCCTTCTTGAAAGAATCATCCCAGTCTTCTAAGGTCTTCTTGTCTTGAGAGTGATGATATTAGATCACCATTGATATGTTCACCACAGTGATAGATCAAGAGCCTTTAATTAAGGAGGACTCATGTCCATGCACCTAAAGATGGAGGGACTTTAATTCAAGTGATGGAGGTGCTACAACAAGATCATGTATGGTTTACTTGTTGAACATGTGTATGCTTGGAACTTTTGGATATCGAACTATGTTGAACACGCCTTAATTTATGAATATAGATCTCCCTTCTCCCCCACCCCAATTCCTTGTATTGTTCTTATCCATGGTTATTTTGAATCTAGGAATTGACAGTAATTACTTAAACTGGAAGTAATTTGGATCTATTGTCTTGCAATGCATATTTTGGAGTAGGAAAGGTTGCATGTGTGTGGTCATTTATGAATCTACAAAAGAAATTAGGGTAGAAGACTCTTTGTATTAGGATTGCTCACTTGGATCAAGATTCCACCGCTATTTAATTAGGGTGTGTTATTTTTCCCTTCTTCATTGCATTTCACATCACAAGACATTAGATCTGGGAAAGAAAGGTAGTGTTATATTAATTGTCTGTAATGAGCTATCAACCCACTCATGGCAGAATCCATTAGCTAGAGATAGTGAAAAATCTTTACAATAGAATTGGTGACTCCACTGGGACAATTCATTAAATTTCTCCTTTTTGGGTTGGTTTAGTTGGTCTCTGATAGGCTCCTTTAGATCGGACTACTGGTAGCAACTAGTATCTAAGTAAAACTCGTGGTAGGAAAATTTCTTGTTGTTTTTATGGGCACCATGTCCTTCTTATCTTTACTATTTTGGGCATGATGTTCTTCTTATCTTGGTTTTTTCACACTTGATATAGAAGGATTTCAAGCTCCCAGGGAAAACAACTATCATTTCATTCATGTCTTAGTTTTTGCACATTTGGTATAGAAGGATTTCAAGCTCCCCATGAAAACAACTATGTTTTGAATGAGAGATGATTGAGGGGCATTATTTGTATGCCTAGCCCAACAATCCTAACTTAGAATATAATTCGTTTTATGACCTCGATAAAGAGAAATTAAGTTGGTTATTTACGTTGCTTGAATCAGGGTTTAACTTTAATTTATTGGATTTCTAAATGTTTTTACAGACCAATATGATGGGTTGTGCAGTGTGTTTGGCGATGTATTTTGGCTTAATCACATGAATCTCATATTTTGGCTTATTATAGATTGATTATAGTTTCCATATTGAATATAATACCTGCATAAAGTAGTTCAATGTGTATTCGGGGAATGAGGTTAAGAATTACCAATATTTCCCTTAACTGGATGCCCTTAAGACTATCCAGGTAGATGCACCAAAGGTTGAGCAATGGGTTGACCTACATGTTTTTCTTGTCATTCTCTCAATTTTGATCATCCTTGTTTCATCCTCTCTTTATCCTTCTCTCATACTTCATCTTCGTCAACCCATTGGCAATCTTATTTCCTACCACGCTTCTTCATATTCCCCATCTTTATTGTTGATTAATGCTAGAGATTGTATACCTTAAGTCCTGATATTTGATATGATGGTCACTTGTATGGACTCTAAGATTTCCATCTTTGAGCTTTATAGTCTTGATTGCATATTAGACTTAGCTATAAGATTCAATAATAAGTAATCTCAGTGTGCATCCTGGTTGAATTTTGTTGGTTCTTATTTTTCCATGCTAGTATAAAAAGTGACTTATAATCTTGTTTTTACCCTCTTGATCCAAAATTTTAAAGCCTATTGTATGACATAAAATGTATGGAAATGTGCCAAGGCAGACAAGGCAATAAAAGGAGGAATCATTATGGATTTCACTGGAACTATGACACCCCAGGTTTTATATTCGTGGTCACCTCAATTGGCTTAGTAATTTCTAGAACAAATCCATATTTAGAAAGTGGAGAAGTAAAACTTATTATTGATCCAAAAGGCCTTTTTCCTTCTCTTAGTTGGTTGAAGCCTTTTCTACCTTAAAACATGCATAGTTATTGGTAAAGTAGTCATTTCTCTCATTCATTGAAATCATAGGAACATTGGGATGATCCTTGTAATATTGGCATGGTGTCTTACAGAGCTAATAGGGTTGAATTATTTAGAGTCATCTAAAATACTTGCTCAACAAAATATGGAAGTTTTATTTGACAAGGTTGTCTCTTCTAAACCCTAAGCCCGTGGTCAATATGATGGGTAGTGGAATCTTGGGACTATTGATACTACCAACTATTTACAAACAATTATCCATGGCATCTCTATCCCATGATGTTTAATAGAGCAATTGAACTTGTTGCAATTTTGTTCCAAAGGCCATATTCCATCAATAGTAATCAGGTTTCTCATATTTTAAGCATATATGAGCTTCATAAAATTATTAGAATATGTCATATCCAATTGTTATAAATATATTGCAGTGCTCTATAGTAAGAGGGTAGACTAGCAAATCGACATGGTAGTTGTGTAGAAGAGAAGCCATGGGTAGCAAATTGCTATAAATATATTGGAATACAACATCGAATTGATACATAGCAATAGGTGTTAACACATAAGATTGTATTATCATTTGAGATCATTTCCCAAAATACATTTGCTATAGGAGGGTTCATGTACTTTTGGACAACTTGACTTCAAGTTAGTTTTTTAGGGGTTTTGAGAAGGCATTTGTAGTTCTTGATGATTCCATTGTGTAGCAAACATCATAAGCTTTCCAACCATAGCTCTTGCAACCTAAAAATCCTCTCGGAAGGCCTTCGAAAACCCTCTCGGAAGGCCTTCGAAAACCCTCTCAAAGACCACGATGCGTTTCCCCTGAGAGCACACTACGCTTCTGCAATTTTTGAGTGATTAACTTAAAGCTTGGATTATGAACAAATGAGAAGGTCTTTTTGAAAATTGGTGGAGGTTTTTGTTCATCACATACCAAATAACAAAAACCTCTCTTAGTTTTGAAAAATGTGTTATGGTTAGAGAGATATTAGACACATAAAAGGCAATGCAGAATCACTTAGCCAAACACACAAAGGGCGCTACAGAATCTGCAGAGCAATTTTACAAATGGGCGCTACGAAATTTCCTGTAGCAGCTACTGTTGGAGATTTGATCATAAAACCAAAACGGTGAAGTGGGTTTCTCTGAATTTTTATTTAGAAGAAGGTGATATCCTTGTTGACTTGCTGGCCAAATTTCAGCCTGACCTAGTTTGGCATTTGAGAGAAACAATTAAGACACCAGTGCATTGCGAAATGTGTTGCCAACTCTTTGTTTTGCATAGTTGTTGGATATTCGCCTTGTTGGGAGGTTGCCACCTGTCAAGGAGGGTTCGAATGACTTCTCATAGATCATTTAGATGGCAAGGGACACCTGCACCTAAGTTTTAGCTCCATTAAAGACCTCATGTAGTGAGGTGGAAACAATTTATTAATGACTTCCAACAATTTCCTGAAAATTAGCAGTTTGTTGGATTTGTGTCTCTTTGATTGTTGCCACCTATCTCCAAGGATTAGAATCCAATGAAAGAGATGGGATTCGACCTCCTACGGATATTTGGATGTTATTTTCTATTTAATGAAGGAGAGAGAGCTCTTGGAGAGGGGTTGGATTTATGAGCCAAGAGAGGCTAGAGAGAGTAGGAGCAGAGAGTTTCCCTGTGTTTGTTCATTTGTAAACCTGAGGGCATTTTTATCATGTAAATATTCCTGACATTGAAGATTCATGAGATTTGTTATATCATATTGTGTTCTCTTAGTTATCCATCTTCATTTCTATCTTGCTTGAATGAATTGTAGCTTTTGAGGATCAATGGTTGTATTTGATTTATAGATTCTTGAGCAACAAAGGGTTTGTTGTATTTGCCTATAACTCATTGTGTTTATTCAAGTAGATTTCTAATCCATTTTGCAGAAAGGATCTTTGTTTAATGGATTATCTACTTTATGTTAACTTATCCTTTCTTCCATATGCCATCTTATAATCCAATTTTCTAATATGCTTTTCAATTACCTTCTAACTTCGGGGTTTTTGTGTGACTCCATTGCCCAATGGTGTAGCCTATTGATTTGCAGTTTGTCATCCTCTCCCTTTCTTTCTCATCTTGTTGATCCACCTATTCAAACCAAAAAAAAATCTTTTACATTATGATGGGTGTTGAGCTTACACTTAGCAGTCAAAGTGTGACTTTCAGTGCTAACATTTTTTGTGCTGTTGTCGGGGACAGATTTGAGCATATTGAAAAGCTCCCTGGGAAGAACGACATAGATCCAGCTCTTGATGGTAGACAAGAGAGGGATACAAAAAAACTGACTGTATTATCTACCTGGCGACTCCACCATCAAATACTTCACTGGGGAGGATCATGTTGACAAAAAGATGAAGGGGCAGAAGTGGTAAAACCACGTATCATTTCATTAGTTTTCTACATGAACTCTTGTTCTTATTTATCAACTCTTTCCTATCTTTTCCTTTACTTATAAAGAGAATCATCTCGTGCTTTGTTTATTTAGATGATCATCAACCTTCCTTTATATATCTATCCTTGGAAGAAGAAGACCCTCACCTCGGCCTATTCATAAAGATGAGCTTTGTATTCAAATCCTTCCTGAATTTGATCACCCTTGTAACCTTGAGGAGGTTGAAATTGATTCAAAGCCTTCTCAAATCTCATCACCTTCTGTTTTTACTGTTGAACCTTGTCATCAACTTGTTAAACCTCGTATCCATCCCACTAGTTTTCAAACTAGAATCAGAGACAATATGTTTAAACCTTTAAGGCTGCCATATCACCTTCGTCCTTATCCTCTTGATTTCCTTGAGTATCTTCCTCGGTTCTCTGGAGAAGATCATGTTACAGCTGAGAGGCATTTGGAGGCCTTTGAGAACTTTGTTGATCAGTTTGAGATAGTTCACGATGATGTTACCATGAGGTTGTTCTCCAAATCTTTGTTTGGAGATGTTGTTGTGTGGTTTAAAGGTTTGGGAGCCGATTCCATTGGTTCTTGGATCGAGCTATTCAATGAATTTTTAAAGTGTTGGGGTGAGAACAAGTCCCTCGATCAATACTTGTTTGATTTTAATGCTTTGAGGAGAGGGGAAGAGGAATCCTTGGTTGTCTTCAACAGGAGGTTTTACAGTGTTTATCATAGCATGCCAGTGGAAATCCGACCTTCCGAGATTGTTGTCATGGTGTACTATGAAATGGCTCAACATTCATATCTTGTCCTTCTCCCAAGAGAAAGGAAATATTCATCTTTAAGATGCTTATTTGAAGATGTTGAAGAAGTTGAGGAGAACATCCGTGCTAGCAAGAGGATTCGTATGCAATCATATTCTGAAAATTTGCATGTACATGAGTAGGAAGACTATCAGTATGTTTCATATTCTGAGCAAAAAGACAACGAGTATAAATCAGATCCGGAACAACAACAAGGATGTAAGTATGATTCACATTTAGAATCAGATTCTTCAATATTTGCAGATTTTTCTATGGACATGAATGCATATCAAGCTTATGATCAGTTTTCAGACCATTTTGAGCATGTAGTAGTTGTTGATTGCATAGATAACTATATGTTCTTGGCTGATCATAATTATGATGCTTTAAATCATGTTGTACAATTATCCCATGATCATTATTATGAAGAAGAGACTCCAATTGTTGATGAACAAGAGTTGGTTTCGAAAGAACAAGAAGTTCATTTATTTTCAAGCAGAAAGGCATTTACAAATGAGCAGTTATTTTCTGTGGATCAACATGCTTCTGATCTTGGTTTTAAGGATCCATTTGATGCCTTGTTAGAGTCTTATGTTTCAAATTTTATAAAAAATTCAAATTGCATTATTTCACCGATACTCATGGGTGAGTATGGTTTTCTGAAGGATTTTTTATCACTGCTGTTACATTTCAGTTATTATCTATTGGTCAGTGGTAAAGACAAGATCATTTCAATCTTAAAATTACTTGAATGGTTGTTATGGAAGTCTGCCTTTACCTAATCAAATTGGAGATCTACTTAGAGGTAGGGCAGTGTAGGAAATAAGCTCGCTTCCCGAGCATTTGCTTTCCTTCAGTTTGCAGCAGGTTTATCAGTTAGTTTGTTTAAATAAGTGGCAGATTTTGGCAGTGTTTCAGAGGTTAGTTGCATGTATGACTCCATAGCCCAATGGATAAGGCAACTAGAATTGCATGTTTTTGGCAACTCACTGGGAGCATGCCATCCCCTGTGGAGCCAGATGTTAACACATAATATTGTATTATGATTTGAGATAATTTCCCAAAATACATTTGCTATAGGAGGGTTCATGTACTTTTGGAGATCTTGACTTCAAGTCAGTTTTTCGGGAGTTTTGAGAAGGCGTTTGCAGTTCTTGATGATTCCATTGTGTAGCAGACATCATAAGCTTTCCAACCATATCTCTTTCAGCCCAAAACTCCTCTCGGAAGGCCTCTAAAAATCCTCTCAAAGACCACACTGCGTTTCTGCTAAGAGCACGCTGCGCTTCTGCAATACTTGAGTGACTAACTTAAAACTTGGATTATGGTCAAATGAGAAAGTATTTTTGAAAATTGGAGGAGGTTTTCTTCATCACATACCAAATAACAAAAACCTCGCAGTTTTTCAAAATGTGTTATGGTCAGAGAGATATTAGACACAAAAAAGGCGCTACGGAATCACCTAGCCAGACACACAAAGGGCGCTACAAAATATGCAAAGCAATTTTACAAATGGGGGCTACAAAATTTCCTGTAGCAGCTACTGTTAGAGATTTGATCAGAAAACCAAAACAATGAAGTGGGTTTCTCTAAAACTTTTATTGGAGGAAGATGATATCCTTGTTGACTTGCTGACCAAATTTAAGCCTGACCTAGTTTGGCATTTTAGAGAAACAATTAAAACACCAGTGCATTGCAGAATGTGCTGCCAACTCTCTGTTTTGCATAGTTGTTGGATATTCGCCTTGTTGGGAGGTTGCCACCTATCAAGGAGGGTTCAAATGACTTCTCATGGATCAGTTAGATGTCAAGGGACACCTGCACCTAAGTTTTAGCTCCATTAAATACCTCATGCAATGAGGTGGAAACAATTTATTAATGACTTCCAACAATTTCTTGAAAATTAGCATTTTGTTGGATTTTTGTCTCTTTGATGGTTGCCACCTATCTCCAAGGATTAGAATCCAATGAAAGAGATGGGATTTGACCTCCTAAGGATATTTGGATGTTATTTTCTATTTAATGAAGGAGAGAGAGCTCTTGGAGAGGGGTTGGATTTATGAGCCAAGAGAGGCCAGAGGGAGTAGGAGCAGGCAGTTTCCCTGTGTGTGTGTTCATTTGTAAGCCTGAGGGTATTTTTATCATGTAAATATTATTGACATTGAAGATTCATGAGATTTGTTATATCAGATTGTGTTCTCTTAGTTATCCATCTTCATTTCTATCTTGCTTGAATGAATTGTAGCTTTTGAGGATCAATGGTTGTATTTGTTTTATAGATTCTTGAGCAACAAAGGGTTTGTTGCAATTGCCTATAACTCATTGTGTTTATTCAAGTAGCTTTCTAATCCGTTTTGCAGAGAGGATCTTTGTTTAAGGGATGATCTATTTTATGTTAACTTATCCTCTCTTCCATATGCCATCTTATAATCCAATTTTCTGATATGCTTTTCAATTGCCTTCTAACTTCAGGGTTTTTGTGTGACTCCATTGCCCAATGGTGTAGCCTATTGATCTGCAGATTGTTGCCCTCTCCCTTTCTTTATCATCTTGTTGATCCACCTATTCAAACCAAAAAATTATCTTTTACATTCTAATGGGTGCTAAGCTTACACTTTAGCAGTCAAAGTGTGACTTTCAGTGCTAATAGTTGGTTCTTCATTTTCCATGCTAGTATAAAAAGTGACTTATAATCTTGTTTTTACCCTCTTGATCCAAAATTTTAAAGCCTATTGTCTGACATCAAATGTAGGGAAATGTGACAAGGTAGACAAGGCAATAAAAGGAGGAAGCATTATGGCTTTCACTGGAACTATGACATCCCAAGTTTTATATTTGTGGTCACCTCAATTGGCTTAGTAATTTCCAGACCGAATCCATATTTAGAAAGTGGAGAAGTAAAACTTATTATTGATCCAAAGGGCCCTTTTCCTTATCCTAGTTGGTTGAAGCCTTATCCTACCTTAAAACATGCATAACTATTGGTAAAGTAGTCATTTCTCTCATTCATTGAAATCATAAGAACATTGGGATGATCCTTGTAATATTGGCATGGTGTCTTACAAAGCTAATAGGGTAGAATTATTTAGAGTCGTCTAAAATATTTGCTCAACAAAATATGGAAATTTTATTTGACAAGGTTGTCTCTTCTAAACCCTAAGCCCATGGTCAATATGATGGGGAGTGGAATCTTGGGACTATTGATACTACCAACTATTTACAAACAATTATCCATGGCATCTATATCCCATGATGTTTAATAGAGCAATTGAACTTGTTGCATTTTTTTCCAAAGGCCATACTCCATCAATAGTAATCAGGTTTCTCAGATTTTAAACATATATAAGCTTTATAAAATTATTAGAATATGTGATATCCAATTGTTATAAATATATTGCAATGCTCTATAGTAAGAGGGTGCACTAGCAAATCGACATGGTAGTTGTGTAGAGAGAATCCATGGGTAGAAAATTGCTATAAATATATTGGAATACAACATCAAATTGACACATAGTAATAGGTGTTAATGGTTGTCATCCATGTAGAGGTTCCATGCATCCTCCAAAACCAATCATCTACTCCAACAAAGATCCTTGGATGACACTTACATAAAGGTCTTCAATGACACGTAAATGTTTGAAATAAGTATGCTTGAATTTAATGCAACAATTGTAGAATATATTCAACAAACATATCCTCAATGGTTGAATAGATCATGTTAATCTAATATGAGGAAAACAAAGGATTAGTAATGCAATACCCAATATGAGCATCAGGCAAAATGAGTAAGTATGCAGTAGGTGGGAAAGTACAGTACCAATACATTATATTGAATTAATAATATAATAAATTAATTAATAAACATGTGCACTTTGGGGGTGAGAACTCCTTAGAGGGCATTGAATCCATAACAAAGGAAGTAGGGAATCAATTAAATAGTATTATTTGTTGTAGTTGTATGTCTTGATCCTAAAGCCTTCTTGTTGTTGTCTTTTATGCCTTTGGGGAGGGGCATGTAGTTCCCAAGCCTCTCTATGCTTTATGGATGGGCATGTATCACTCATGCATGGGATGTATTCATGTAGGCTATTGGGAAAATGTAATCATGGGGGAAAACCATTTTGGAGGTTGCCATTCGAGTATGTCGAGAGACCATGAATGTATGTAGAGAAATATGGCATGCTAAACCATGGAATAAAATGCTACCATGTTGGTAAGCGTCGATACCATTCAAATATGTTGAGAGGGGCAAAGAAATTATGCCCATGGAAGCTGAAAAAGGCCAAAAGCAATTTTTTCCATGGAAGATGATCCTATCCCACAAAACCTTCGGAGGGATGTTGATTCGGTCCCTCGAAACCATAAAAGTGGAATGTATTGTATACACCATAACAAGGCTCAAACCACAAGTTGGAATGGTTGGTTTAGTGTTTGAAAATATCCCACATGTATCCATCATCGTTGAACTAAATAACATATGAATCTACTCCCATGTTTAATGTGAAGTGTGGAAATGTACCAATGAAGTGCGTGGATAACTCCACCTTAAGTCTCATCCTACCGTCATGAGTTTGAGCTACCACTCCTTAATGGAACTTGGGTGCATGGAAAACTTTGTATTAAACTTCATAAATAAAATTGGGGGATAGAAGATGTAAATGCACCTCCATTTATCCTTATTTCCCCAACCTCTAAACGAGATGCTTCATTATCTAACTTATCAACTTGATGATTCCTAGATCTTAGAACATGGAAGAAATCAACCTTATCAAACCTCTTTACCTATGAATGGATTCTAGAGATGGCCCTTGCTAACTTGAAATCCAATGGAGTGGAGAAACTACAAATATGCCTTATAATCACTGTGGAGTCTCCAATGACGATCAAGCTCATAATTCACCTTAAATCAAGTAACTCGAGTCCTTGCTAAAGATCAAGTGCTTTAACTTAATTTTTTGTCACTTTGCCTAGTCCCCATTCAAAATTGATTTCTTGATGTTCACTTGGATCTATGGAGATTTCCTCCGCTCCTACCACCCCTAAGGGTGACATAGCTTGACTACTACCACACGTATATAGATATTGATTCCCCCGACCCCCACAACCCCCACCCTCTCTTTTTATAAATATTATATATTTTTTTGTCTTTTTCATATTAGGAGAACTTGAAAAAGAATAAAATAATGCCATGATACAATGGAAGAGACAAGTGTCGTAGGGCATGCAATTATGTTCTAAACACGTGGGATGGACCTATGCAAAAAGAAAGCAAAAGGAAATGTGTAGGATGTGGACACTCATAAGTATGTCTCCTCCAAGGTAGGGTAGGTCTGGAATGTAGACATTGAGAAAAATAATGCGTGCAATGATGAGCATAGCAAATTCAAAACAATCCAAATATAAAGGTGGCATCCCCCACAAGAATGACTCAAAGTAGATGAGAGAGATGAATGAGTTTTATAATGCAATCTCAAACTATGAGGGCTCCCAGTCCTACCATGAAATAGCAAGATGGGCACCAAATGAGAAAAAATGTTCGACACTAGGGTAGGACAACAAAGGGGAAGCCCAAACCTATATGCAAGCTTCAAATTACACATGATCAGGGTCCAATAATTCATAAAGCATGATCCCTAAGAAATCAAGAATCCAACTTAAAATCCTATATCCAAGAAGCAATAATACCAAGATCATATCTCAAAAATAATTAAAACGAGAGATCTATTGAGAGTTGTAGGGATAGGAATTTTTCCAACCTTAGGAAGAGTCTATCCACGTAGACTCAATAATGCGAAAGTCTAAGGATCTGCTAAAGAGATTAGGCTTATAAGGGAAATCAAAGCTGGAAATTCTAATAGAGTCTATGGAAATGGACTCAACGTCGCAAGGGTATGAGGATCTACAAAAGAGCTCAAACTCATAAACTTCAAACTCTGAGGATTTACAAACAGAGAGATCAAGCTCAAAAAGTAAACATAAGGATTGTTGACCATAGAAATCAAATTCAAAATGAAAATATGTGGATCTATGACCAAGGGAATCAAACTCAAAAGAAATAATAACTTACTTCTTGATGATAGAGTCCAATGAATAAAAAATGTCAATGTTTGAGGATCTACTAATAGAGAGATCATACTCAAAAGAAAAATTAGAGTTAGATTCTATTGCAAATGAGATATCCAATCTAGGGAAATTTTCTTTGGAAAAGGATGGAGATATCCAAAGGAATGTCAAAACTAGTCATAGCCTCTATGAGAGATTCATTTGTGGGAAGAACATCATCCCAAAGAGAATGTATGTCAAAAAATTCACTTGGACTAATAGGGAGAGAGAACAAGCTCCAATGCCCCCATTCAATAAATCACTTGGTCAACTACCGGGACCGAATCCCAAGAAGGAAAGCATGAATGTCTCCTCAATAGAAATTGAACACATGGGATATGAGCCCACACAATTCACCCATGGCAGGGCTGTGTCTACCCAAACATTAGAAACAAGAAAAGGGGCAACATGGTATAAATCCAACTGAAGATAAGGATCAATAAATGCAAGTTGATCAATAATGATAATTGCTTCCATTGCGAGGAAAATGCATCGCATGAAATAATGTTGACACCACGACATTCATAACATATACACAATCATGCCTAGTGAGCATATTGAAGTCTAATGGGACTTCCATAATTATAACATCAACTAAGACAATCTTCTCACCTAATGAAATAAGCAACTATGAAAGAATCCCCAAGGGCTCAGAAGGTCTTCTATCAAAAGCTAGTAGCCAATTAGCAGCTAACACGAGGTTGGGAGAACTCAATCCTTCCCAAGCATAAGAGGATAAAATATCGACAAAATCTCCTTCATCTACAATACATCAATGAATCATAGATGAATTAACCTCAACCCTAATTTGGAAGGGTCCAAAAGAAGGAAGGAAAGGCTCAACTAGACTATTCCAATCAAAGGAAACAATCATATATATTGGAGGAGGCACACTTAGAGTGAATGGAATGCCCACTCATCTAGAAGGTTTTGAATTGTTAGTAAAGAAAAATTGAGAGGTAGTCACATCACTCTTTGGGAGAGGAGTGGAATTGAGTGAAAATTCATTGACTCGACCACTTAATCCACCAATAGTTGAGTAGGAAGGGGTGGTGGAAGAAGTAAAGGTTATTTATGAGAAAAAGATCCCTAAGGCGAGGACCATAATCTCTGTATCTATGAAATGATAGGACATAGACACGTAAGATGGTATCCCTTGCAAATCTTACAAGGAAACTTAGTCTTGCATCATATTCATTTAGGTTTCTCTACAATATCAATGCCCCCAACATGACTCGCATTGGTTGGTGCTTGCCTCCAACATGACTTGCATTAGCTAGTAGCTTATCCCGGTATCTTCACTTCTTCTTCATATTCCTCCTCTTGCTATTCTTATTAGACTTCTTGGTACTAGACAAGCTAAGGGGAACACTTTTGTTAAATGAGGTAGACAAAGAAGGAGATTATTTAACATATGAATAAAGCAAGTAAAAATTGGTTTGATTCTCTTAACACATGGTACCTGCTTGGGAAGTGTTATGAGCATCTGGGACATTTGAAGTGGAAAACAACCAAATTGATAGTCTCATGGTGAATTCAGGAATATTCAAGGTAGCAATCAAAGGGGCACCAACGTTTCCATCCCCTTGCAAAGGGGTCCCTTAGTTGATACCTTTAGGAACATTGCCCATAAATTTTAATTAAAAACTAGAAAATCTCTAAGGTCTTCTTTGGGGTTGAAAATTACAATCAATGAACACCTATAAAAGACTCTCTAAGATTTAAGCAAACAAACACACTCTTCCAAAAGCTAATATAGGGTGATTAAATCCCTTAGTCCAATTATAAAGAGTTGAAAAGAGGGCCTTCTAAAAGTTGGTTTGGGATGATGAGGGCTCAATTCCAACTAGTGAAGGTGCGTGAGACAATTATGATAAACCTCGTGCAACAATCACCCAAGGTGCAAGTACCCTTGCAAAGACAAACACCTTTCAAGGGAGTTGGGGTGGATGGTATACATTTGTCTCAAGTATTGTAAGAACTTCCTGCTTGCAACCACTTGTGTGAAAACCTAAGGACAAACAACTATAGATATCACTTTACGATCAATAGTCAGGTAGAATAATCGGGGGTCAGGTGTTTGCATATGGGTAGAAAATCCAAGACTTTGTCTTGTACTTGAAACCCTAGAGAATAGGTGTCACCTTGAGGACTTACTAATTCTACCAAAGTTTCTTATTACGCATAGCCCACCAAACAAGCAAGAGGGGATAATCTCTACACTTGTCTAGCTTGACCTCGTGCTTGATGCATGTATGAGGCGTGCTTTCCCTACAAGCACTTTTCACTACAAATGGATTTTGCATTTTTAGTAGTTTTTAGTTTTAGTTTTCATGACCTTGGATAATTGACTCTCCGAACCTACACCAAGGTCCTAAAATCCTAGAATATTGCATGTTTTCTATCAAAGAAAAACATGTCTAGTTCATTTTATTAAGCATTCCTTTTAATGGTTGTTTTT